>SJYT01042112.1:567618-605634 GCA_006410635.1 Cephalophus harveyi
GACCAGGAGAGCAGGGCAGGTGGAAGCCTAGAGAAGAAAGCGACCTGCCCAGAGTTACCAGGCTGGGGTGGTGCCAGGCTTGGAACTGGACCCCCTATCTCCAAGCTGCCCCCTCTGCCTTGGGGGTGACTCCTCCAAACCCTGCTTTACCTCTCTCTTCCCTCCAACATTAAACCATTTGGAATGGGTGGTCAGAGCACTTCTGTCCTCGGAGTTCAGGGTGGAGGGCCTCAGGAAAGCCCACACCCCAGAGTGTGGGCTGCAGACATCACAAAGCTCTGCTCCGTGCTGCTGGCGTCCCAGGGAGCAGAGTCATGGTAAAGCTGGCAACACAAGCTGAGTGGCAGGGCTGTGAGGGAGGTGGTATTCCTGCCCTCTGCCTCGCCCACCCAAATGAGGACCAAAACTGCAGCTCAGGGAGGCACTGCTCAAAGTCGAAGCAAAGCATGGGACACCTGCCATTCATTTCATGTTTAGGTGCTGTGTGCAAAACCAGGGTGTCTGGTCCTTGGCGGGGGGTCCACAGTCTGGCAGAGGGGTGCAGCACGCCACAGGCAGTGACCACAGGGGTCAAGGTGGGGGTGACACGAGGCGTTTGAGAATTCAATCAAAATTCCAGGTAGGAGAGCTTCTAGAGAAAGTGACCAGCACCTGTAAGAGTAGAAGTTGCGGAAGAGATGGGAGAGAAGAGGCCAGCTCCTGGAGGTGGGAAACGCAGGGGAAAGGTCTGGGGCTGGAGTGGGTTCCCGGAGCGAGAGGGCGCAGCTCATGCCACCCAGCGGAGCCAGGACATAGGGCCCGGAGGGTGGGCAGGGCTGGGCACTCCTTCCCGCGGCCCCAGGCATCTCTACTCGCTAAACCCAGACTCCAAACATCCTGCAGCACTTGCGGGCGCAGAGAAAGGCGGGGCCTCAACAATCAGACACCCCAACTTCCAAACCCCGCGGTCAGTACGGCCCAACCCCGGTGGCCGGCCAGACATGAGTCCAGTTGCACTAGGCAGGGGACACTCTCCAGACCTGTCGGGCCAGACCCGCCCCAGACCCGCCCCTTCCCGCCCCGCCCCAGACCCGCCCCAGACCCGCCCCTAGTCCGCCCCTTGGTTGGGCCCCGCCCTCGTGGGCGTGGCCTGCGCCGCTACAGCGCCCCACGAAGGCGGTCAAACTCCTCCCACGGCCCGCCCCGCCAAGTTCCCGAGAGACCTCCCCGAGTGTGCTCGCCCGAACCTCTTCCCTCGCGCCGCCCGGTGCCCTCGGTGTCCCCGCCGCACTGGACCGGACATGCTGCCCGACTGCCTGTCGGCGGAGGGCGAGCTGCGCTGCCGGCGGTTGCTGGCGGGAGCCACGGCCCGGCTGCGCGCGCGGCCTGCGGCGGCCGCGGTCCTCGTACCGCTGTGCTCGGTGCGCGGGGTCCCGGCCCTACTCTACACGCTGCGGTCCAGCCGCCTGGCCGGGAGGCACAAGGGTGACGTCAGGTACACCTGCCGGGACCTCCTCTCCCTTCTAGGAGGGCGCTGCTAAACCCCGGAGACCGCCGGGTCGTGGGCAAAGCACTTAGCCTCCCCGAGCCTTGGTTTCCGCCTCTGCAGAATGGGTCTAAGTAGAGCCCTTCTGCCAGCCGGCTGCGGAGGGTGTCAACAGTCTGCATCCCTCCGCCCGGAACCTGGCGCCGCAGGTACTCCTGCCCCGGCGCCGCCGCGCGGATCGCTCGAAGCGCGGGCGCGGGACATACGGTAGCTCAGCTAATAAAGACTCCGCCTGCAATGGAGGAGACCTCGGTTCAATTCCTGGGTCAGGAAGATCCCCTGGAGAAGGGATAGGCTACCCACTCCAGTATTCATGGACTTCCCTTGTGGCTCAGACGCTAAAGACTGCAATGTAGGAGACCCCAGTTCCGTTCCTGGGTTGAGAAGATCCCCTGGAGAAGGGATAGGCTACCCACTCCAGTATTCTTGGGCTACCCTGGTGGCTCAGACGGTAAAGAATCCGCCTGCAATGCAGGAGACCTGGGGTTCGATCCCAGGGTGGGGAAGATTCTGCTGGAGGAGGGCATGGCAACCCACTCGTCTTCTTACCTGGAGAATCCCCATGCACAGAGGAGCCTGACGGGCTCAGTCCACAGGGTCACAAAGAGCTGGACACGACTGAGCGACCAAGCACACACACTAAAAAGGCAGAACTTCGCCCTTTCCCTGCTACTGCAGGGGGATTCCCCTCCGGGAGCCAAGGGGGAGCGCGGGGCGCGGCTATCTGGCTTCCCGCCCAGGCCGCGACCCCCCTCCCCCGGGGGAAACTGGGGACACCCTAGGGTCGCTGTCAGCACCTCTGGGGCGACCCACGATAAGCCCAGTTAGCATGTTTGAGCCCCGGGGCTTCTCCCCCTTACTCCTGTTGTTTAGGGAGGTAAACCGAGCCTGCAGAGGCCATGGGGCTTACCCAGCCCTCTCTGCAAACTAGGGGCAGAGACTTTGTTTTAGGCGAGTCCCTGCCGCAGCAGCCACCCCCAGCCCTTCATGGCCCCAGTGGCCCAAGAAGCAGGCTCCCTCTGCCTGTTCAGTTTCCCAGGTGGCAAGTGTGACCCCGCTGACCGAGACGTGGTGCACACAGCCCTGAGGGAGACGCAGGAGGAGGTGGGCCTGGCTGTGCCCGAGGAGCAGGTGTGGGGAGTCCTGCGGCCCGTGCACGACCGGGTAAGCCCTTTAGGCCCTCACCCCGCTTGGCCTCTCAGCTTGCCCCGGGCTAGGAGCAGGGCGCTCAGGGACCAGGAGGGTGGCCGTGGGGACTGTGGCAGTCACCGAGGGCGGTGGGGTCCAAGACAACCTGCCCAGCCGTTGTGTTCCAACCTCCCACACCTGTCAGGAAGGGGCCAGGGCTATTTGATTCCCCTTTCACGGGGGATCCTGAGGCTCAGTCCTGGGATGGAAGTGGCTCCAGGTGAACCAGCTCCACTCAGCTTGGTGGACAGAGGTTGGGGAGGGCGTTGCAGGCTAGGCAGGGGAGATTTGAGGGTAGTAAAAGTAAGGGAGAGCAATGGCCCAGAGGCCAGAGTGGGTCTAGTGTGTTGAGGGGGCCTGAGCCAGTCAGCATGGCTGGAGCAAGTCCACGAGCAGGGCCGCGTGGACCCGGCCTGCACGGCTGTAGGCCCCAAAGGCCTCCCCTCAGGCTCCCCTGGCCCAAAGCCCCGCCAAGCCCAGCCCAGCCCTGCCCTGATGGCCTGCTCCCCTCCCGCCGCAGGGAAAGGCCACGGTGGTGCCGGTGCTGGCCGGCGTGGGCCCGCTGGATCCCCAGAGCCTCAGGCCCAACCCTGAGGAGGTGAGTGGGGGCATCTGGGGAGGGGGAGGGCGGGTTGTTCCGATGGGGGAGGCTGCAGTGGCCAGCGCTCCGTCTGCCCTCTTGCTGCCCCTGCCCACAGGTGGATGAAGTGTTCGCCCTGCCCCTGGCCCATCTGCTGCAGGAGCAGAACCAAGGTTATACCCACTTCTGTCGCGGTGGCCACTTCCAGTACACACTGCCCGTATTCCTGCACGGGCCGCACCGGGTCTGGGGCCTCACAGCCGTCATCACTGAGTTCACCCTGAAGCTGCTGGCCCCTGGCGTCTACCAGCCCCGCCTGGCTGGCCCAGAGCTGCCCCGGGGCTGAAGGCCTGGCCCCGAGCGGGCCCTGCCTCTGCCCAGCCAGGCCAGCTCCTCTCCAGGACTGAATAAAGAGCCTTTCCCAACACCGTGGCAACTGCATCTTCTGCACTGGAGCCCTGACCTTGGGGCAGAGTCCATGGGACAGCTGGCCTGCTGGCTGGGGCACCTTGGGATAATCACGCCGTCACTGCTATGCGTGCATACTGTGTCTGGCATCTTTCCTCTCATTTCACCTTCACCACGGCCCTGGGAGGTGAGACCACTGCTGTCCCTGGGTAGTGAGATGGGATCAGGGAGGGCAGACACCTTGCCCAAGGTCACCCCAGTTTGGGATTTGAACCAGGCCCTGTCTGACACCAGAGCCCAAACTCCCAGCCACCACAGCCACCGCAGAACTGTCCTCCGAGCCTGGCTGACGCTGTGCCGGGCAGCAGGCATCCAGAGAGGAGTCCTGCATGTTACTGCAAACTTGTGATGTGCCAGGCTCTCCCCGTGCCAGGTGCTGTGCTGGGGCCACATCTGTGCACCAGCCAGATGCTACCCTGCCCTCTAAGTGTGCTCAGTCTCGGGGCAACCTTAGACCAGGTCACATAGATAATCGTGTGATTACACATTAATTACTCACAGATGTGTAATGGAATTACATATCCACCTTGTAAATCTCTGTGAGTTGAAGAGGTGGGCAGTCTGACCTGGACATGGTGGACTGGGCAGTATTAGGTAGGACAAGGGAGGGAAAACGCCACTCAGTGGCTGACTTTGCCAAAGGAGGAATTCAGTTCAGTTCAGTCATTCGGTCATGTTTGACTCTTTGCGACCCCACGGACTGCAGCACGCCAGACCTCCCTGTCCATCACCAACTCCCGGAGTTCACTTAAACTCACGTCCATTGAATCAGTGATGTCATCCAACCATCTCATCCTCTGTTGTTCCCTTCCCCTCCCACCTTCAGTCTTTCCCACATCAGGGTCTTTTCCAATGAGTTGGCTGTTCCCATCAGGTGGCCAAAGTATTGGAGTTTCAGCTTGAGCATCAGTCCTTCCAACGAATATTCAGGACTGATTTCCTTTAGGATGGACTGGTTGGATCTCCTTGCTGTCCAAGGGACTCTCAAGAGTCTTCTCCAACACCACAGTTCAAAAGCATCAATTCTTCGGCGCTCAGCTTTCTTTAAGGTTCAACTCTCACATCCGTACATGACTACTGGAAAAACCATAGCTTTGACTAGACAGACCTTTGTTGGCAAAGTATTGTTTCTGCTTTTTAATATGCTAAGTTGGTCATAACTTTTCTCCCAAGGAGTAAACGTCTTTTCATTTCATGGCTGCAGTCGCCATCTGGAGGAATAGTGATTGCAAACTCCACAGACAGACTAGCTTCAGGCGTAGCTGGATCCAGGAGCTCCGGGCACTCTTCTTTCTGTGCTTTCCACTGTATCAGCCTCGCTCTTGGGAGTATTCTCCACTCCCCAGAGATGAGAGGCGAGGAGAAGATGACAGCCGTGGGACAGAACAGTACCAGCATCCCATCAGCAGAAAACAGCTTCTCTTTCTGGGCCAGTCTATCCCAGAGTTACACTTTCTTGGCTGACTTTGGGTCACATGACCTTCCCTGAGCCTGTCACTTGGTTGCTGGACTTGGAATTCATTGATCAGCTGGGTCTGGGGAACAGGGTGAACCTCCTAGAATGCAAATAGGGAAGGGGTGGCCCCCCCAAAGTTCCCCTGGAAAGAGAAAGGGAAGGTGAGCAGGCAAAAGGCAGCCATATTCCCCTGCAGAGTGACCTTGAGACCACAGATAAGCAGGAGCAGGGCAGGTCGAAGGGCAAGGGAGGGAATTTGGGGCAAAAGTGCAACCCAGATTAGGACTTGAGCCCACAGTCTTATAATTGGAGTCACTCACCTGGTGTCTCAACGTACTGAGGCTCAGGGTCTCATGTTTCAGCACAGAAGGAATTCAGCAAGAGGCAAAGTGCTAGGCAAGAAGTTCAGTTCAGTTAAGTTCAGTCGCTCAGTCGTGTCCGACTCTTTGCGACCCCATGAATCGCAGCACGCCAGGCCTCCCTCTCCATCACCAACTCCAGGAGGTCACTCAGACTCACATCCATTGAGTCCGTGATGCCATCCAGCCATCTCATCCTCTGTCGTCCCCTTCTCCTCCTGCCCCCAATCCCTCCCAGCATCAGAGTCTTCTCCAATGAGTCAACTCTTCGCATGAGGTGGCCAAAGTACTGGAGTTTCAGCTTTGGCATCATTCCTTCCAAAGAAATCCCAGGGCTGATCTCCTTCAGAATGGACTGGTTGGATCTCCTTGCAGTCCAAGGGACTCTCAAGAGTCTTCTCCAACACCACAGTTCAAACGCATCAATTCTTCGGCGCTCAGCCTTCTTCACAGTCCAACTCTCACATCCATACATGACCACAGGAAAAACCATAGCCTTGACTAGACGGACCTTAGTCGGCAAAGTAATGTCTCTGCTTTTGAAAATGCTATCTAGGTTACTGAAGAAGGCTTTCTTATCTCTTCTTGCTATTCTTTGGAACTCTGCATTCAGGTGCTTATATCTTTCCTTTTCTCCTTTGCTTTTCGCCTCTCTTCTTTTCACAGCTATTTGTAAGCCCTCCCCAGACAGCCATTTTGCTTTTTTGCATTTCTTTTCCATGGGGATGGTCTTGATCCCTGTCTCCTGTACAATGTCACAAACCTCATTCCATAGTTCATCAGGCACTCTATCTATCAGATCTAGGCCCTTAAATCTATTCCTCACTTCCACTGTATAATCATAAGCAATTTGATTTAGGTCATACGTGAATGGTCTAGCGGTTTTCCCTACTTTCTTCAATTTGAGTCTGGATTTGGTAATAAGGAGTTCATGATCTGAGCCACAGTCAGCTCCTGGTCTTGTTTTTGTTGACTGTATAGAGCTTCTCCATCTTTGGCTGCATAGAATATAATCAATCTGATTTCGGTGTTGACCATCTGGTGATGTCTATGTGTAGAGTCTACTCTTGTGTTGTTGGAAGAGGGTGTTTGCTATGACCAGTGCATTTTCTTGGCAAAACTCTATTAGTCTTTGCCCTGCTTCATTCCAAGGCCAAATTTGCCTGTTACTCCAGGTGTTTCTTGACTTCCTACTTTAGCATTCCAGTCCCTTATAATGAAAAGGACATCTTTTTTGGGTGTTCTAGAAGGTCTTGTAGGTCTTCATAAAACCGTTCAATTTCAGCTTCTTCAGCATTACAGAGATTGCATTGATCACTGTATAGGAGCATAGACTTGGATTTATTAATATAGGACGCTTGTGAGAGAGGAGGCTCTGCCCCAAGGATTAAGTGGGTTACATTTTTATAATCGAAGGAAAGTTGGGGAGAGGGGAAAGACCGCCTTCTCATTCTTAGAGTAGGCCTCAGGCTTTCATCACCAGGTGGGCTTCCCTGATAGCTCAGTTGGTAAAGAATCCACCTGCAATGCAGGAGACCCTGGTTCAATTCTTGGGTTGGGAAGATCCCCTGGAGAAAGGGCTACCCACTCCAGTAGTCTGTCATGGAAAATTCCATGGACTGTATAGTCCATGGTGTCTCCAAAGAGTTGGACACGACTGAGCAACTTTCACTTTTCATCACTAGCTCCTCCTTCACATCGGACAGGAGAGTATCTGACCCTAGAAGGTCAAACTAGGACTGTCTCAGTGCTTAAATCAGCAGAATACTTTTTTTCTTTCACTTAATGACCTGGGGCATATCTCATGCTTCCATTTATGGCTTTATAGTTAAGCAAGCCTGCTTCGTCCCATGATGTTCTGATAGCTTTCTTGAGTAATCACTAACTTGCAGTGGTCCCCCAGAGTTCCCTAGGGTCCCTCTGTCTCTAGTCCCTACTGGGACTTCTGCAACTACCTGTATAACTATCCTTAGTCTATCCCTATCAGAAGCAGCGTCGTTGACTCAATGGACCTAAATCTGAGCAATCTCTAGAGATAGTGAAGGACAGGGAAGCCTGGTATGCTGCAGTCCATGGGGTCGCAAAGAGTCAAAAATGACTGAGCGAGAGAACAACAATCAGAAGAAGCAACACATGTACAAAGCTTGGCGTGTTCAAGGAAACATGGGGGCAAAGGGGCCCACCATTCAGGGGACCGCAGTGAGGGGCCCAGCCTCAGTGGTGGGTTAGGATTTTATTCCAAGCTGGGAGAAGGGGGAGAGGAGCCGAAGTGATTGGTTGATGTTTTAAAGGCTTGAGCGGCAAGGGGACCAGGTTGCCTTCCCCCTCCTGTCTCCATGGAGCCCTCCCGTCTGGCCTCCCAGCCCCGCCCCTCACCCCTCCTTCCCCCCAGCCTGCCTCCTGTTGCCCCTCACACCTCTTGTGTCACCTCCGGCCCTCCAGCCTTCTCACCTGGGAGCAGAGCCACATGATGGTGGTGAAAATAACTCTCTGACAGAGTGTGAACTGGGGGGGAAGGGACCCTTGCAGTGGAGGGCAGGGAGCTGCGGGCTCCTGGGCTCTGGGGGGGCCCTGAGTCCCGCCCCTTCCGCCTCCCCCACGGCCACCCGCTGGCTCTCACCGGTCACCTCAGTCAGCGCCCAGCAGCCACCCAAGGCAGGTGCAGGGGCTCTCAGAGCGGTAAGTGGCCCTGCAGGCCTAGCCGCCAGCACACGGGGTGTCCCCCCAGGCTGCAGGCCCCCACCCCACCAGCCTTGACCCTGCCCTCTGTCCTCAGATCCCGGCTGCCTCCCAGGACCCCCCACGACGCCCTCGGTGATGCCCGTTGGCCCTGTCTGGGTGGGTCAGTGCTGCCCCCTCATCTGCGGTCCTAGGGGGCTCCTCTGAGTCCCCACCCATGTCCGTGCCCCCATGGCGGGCCGGGGGCGGGTGAGCATGCAGGAGCACATGGCTATCGACGTGAGCCCGGGGCCCATCCGGCCCATCCGCCTCATCTCCCACTACTTCCCGCACTTCTACCCCACTGCTGAGCCCGCCCTGCGCCCCCCAGACCCATGCCCTCCAGTGACCCCCGTCCGCTCTGCACCCCAGCCCCAGCCGGACCCAGAGCCAGAGGCAGACTCAGACGACAGCAGTGAGTGGAGGCGGGGTAGGGGGGACACTCGACTCCGTCCATCCAGGAAGGGGGTCTGGGGCAGGCCAGGCTTCTGACCGGGGAGGGCCAGGAGGCGTGGTGCCCGGCGGGGTTGACGCGGACGCTGACCTGCCTGCCACCTGCTCCTAGCCGCCCTTGGCACCCTCGAGTTCACGCTCCTTTTTGACGCAGACAACAGCACCCTGCACTGCACAGCTCACCGTGCCAAGGTGAGGAGGGGGCGGGCAGCGTCCCCAGGATTCGCGCCTGCGCCCCGGGCCTCTCCCACAGTCACTCTCCCTTCCCAGGGCCTCAAGCCGCCGGCCTCGGGCTCCGTGGACACCTTCGTCAAAGCCAACCTGCTGCCCGGAGCCAGCAAGGTGAGGACGAGACACAGGCCCCCACCGCTGCCCCTCGGCCAGGTACCCGGCCTAGAATGCTCACCTGGTCTGCCATGCCCCTCCTCCCCAAGGCCTCCCCCTCAGGCAGGGGTCCCCCCATTGCTGGGACAGGGGGGACCCAGGTGGGGCGCCGGGGCCCGAGGAGGGCTCTGATCACGCCCCCCACTTGGCCCTCAGGCCAGCCAGCTGCGGACGCGCACGGTTCGGGGCTCGAGGGGGCCTGTCTGGGAGGAGACGCTCACCTATCATGGGTTCACCCTCCAGGACGCCCGGCACAAGACCCTGCGGTGAGGATGGGGCCTGGGCCACAAGGGGGGAGGCCGGGCGGGGACGGGGATGGGGGGCTGGCCTGGCCAGGCTGACCCGGGTCGCCCCCAGGCTGTGCGTGTGTGAAGACCCGTGGCTGCGGCGACGGAGGCGGGCGCCTCCCCTGGGAGAGCTGCGGGTGCCCCTGAGGAAGCTGGTGCCCAACCGGGCCAGGAGCTTCGACGTGTGTCTGGAGAGGCGGAGGCAGGTGAGGTGGGGCTGGGGGCAGGGAACAGGGAGGGAGACCCGGCGGCGCCTGGCCCAGGTGGCCGGGCTCTCTGCTCTTTCAGACCAAGAGGCCCAAGAGCCTGGACACGGCACGCGGCATGTCTCTGCATGAGGTCGGCGGGGCGTGGGAGCCAGAGCGGGGTGCTGGGCAGGGCTCCGGGCCCAGGGCAGCTCAGAGAACTGAGGCCCCCTCTCCCTCCGGGCCCGTGAACACTCGTAGTCTCAGAGGCACAGGCCAGCTTGAGGCAGAGGCTGGAGCTGGGCGGTCGGTCAGTGGCCCATGCGGGTGGGGCAGGTCAGAGCTCAGGGGAGAATGGCTGTGGCGGGCCCCGGCTGCTAGGCCTGCCCCGGGGCGAGCAGGCACTGCTCCTGGGCTGGGAGCTCTGGACTGGCCCTCGTCAGGAGGGGTGAAGGTGACCGTGAGGGACTGGCAGGATGAAACCAGAGACCTGGCCAGAGCCGCTGCAGCCCAGGGGCCCCAGGGACCCGCCGAGCTGGGGCAGGGCCCTCCGCATCCCAGCTCCCCCAGGCGCTGCTGCCCTGCCTCCTAGTGGAGCCTGCGACTGTTGGTTAGTCAAGTCCAGGCTGGGGAGCCCTCCTGGGGGAGCAGCCCTACTACAAGCCCTTCCCATCCCAGACCCCCCAACACACAGCAGCCCCCTGGTGCCTGGCCGGCACTCACAAACCCCGCCTCCCCCCCATACTGAGGACTGAACGCAAGCAAGGCGGTTGGGCTTTCTGCAAATCACATTAGGTGTGGGAGAAGCACATTCTTTCCACCGTATCCTCCAAGTCCTTCTGGAAGCACCAGGGGCCGAGGGGGCAAAGGGCATTCAGCATCTGGCCCCCAGGCTGTGGGGTGTGAGGGGGGAGGGTCTTGCAGCTCACGAGGCCTGTGTGTGCTTTGAGGAGGGACGACCCTCTGGGAGCTGCTTCCAGGCTTCCCTGAGAGGGAATAGACGGGTCCCTAATGGAAGGCCACCTAGGAAGCTCCTACTGAGAGTTTGTGACCCTCAGAGACATCAGTTCCCTCCCTCTCCACGACAAACACAGCTGCAAGTGGCTGATCGAGACCCGGACAAGCCCCTCCCCTTCTCAGGCCCCAGAGGGTAGAGTGGACCAGGAAATCTCATTCCAGGGCACTAAGTCAGTGACAATATCGGGAAACTGAACCATGAACTCGAACACTGGCCCCTGATTTCTTTGTGGCCAGTTTGAGTTCTCCTGTCCGGGCCAATACTGGTGGGTGGCTGGGCGCTGGGCCACCCGGGGCTCACCCAGCCGACCCTGCGGGCGCTGGGCCACCCGGGGCTCACCCAGCCGACCCTGCGGCAGGAGGTGGAGGCGGAGCTGGCCTCGGAGGAGCGCGGGCGCGTCCTGCTGTCGCTGTGCTACAGCTCTCAGCGGGGTGGCCTGCTGGTAGGCGTGCTGCGCTGCGCCCACCTTGCCCCCATGGACGCCAACGGCTACTCGGACCCCTTTGTCCGCCTGTGAGTGTGAAGCAGGCGGCCGGGTGGGCAGTGGGGGTTCCTCAGAGCACCCCTGTGGCTCACCTCTCCGGGGCCACACTGAAACCAATCTCATCCCTCCCAGTTTCCTGCATCCCAACGCAGGAAAGAAATTGAAATACAAGACCAGCGTTCGGAAGAAGACCCTGAACCCCGAGTTCAACGAGGTAGGCTGGCCGGAGAGAAGGCAGTCCCGGCTGCTGGGGGAGGGGAGTTGGCATCCTGCCTCACACAGTGCAGGCCCCAGCCGCCCTGGGCCACTCACCTAAGTCTGTTCCCGAAGCTGTGAAGGATTAAGTCCACCGATTTTTCACTGCGTCCCCTGCAGGAGTTCTTCTACGCAGGCCCGCGGGAGGAGCTGGCCCAGAAGACGCTGCTGGTGTCTGTATGGGATTACGACCTGGGCACGGCTGACGACTTCATTGGTGAGTGGGAATGCGGGGGAGCTCAGTCGGGGGGCGGGACTCCCACATGGTTCCTGACCTGTCCCCCAACCCAGGCGGAGTGCAGCTGAGCAGCCGGGCCGGCGGGGAGCGCCAGCAACACTGGCGCGAATGCCTGGGCCACAGCGACCGCAGGCTGGAGCTGTGGCACCCGCTGGACGGCGCGCCCCTCCAGCTCAGCGACTAGCGAGGCCCCCAGCCTGGCCGGCTCAGTGCCCCTTCCCCAGGCTGACCCACAGCCTCTCTGCGGAGCTGGAAGGCGCTGGGCTGCTTCAGCCCCGCTATCCAGCCCCTGGTCAGTTGTTTCCTTCCTTCCCCACTTCCAAATTTACCCCACCGTCAAATCATGAAGCGAGAATAAACCTCTGCTCCCAAACAGACCAGACAGTCCGTTTTTTCCCTGCCATCACCTCACAGGGCAGAATGGGCCTTGCTCTCCTTGCCCCACCCTCCAGAGGCCTGCACTGGGCCAGGCCCAGGTCTGGACCCCAGGTCACAGTTTTCCCCTCCCAGCTCTTGATTCCTGCACTGAGGGATAAATGCTCAGGAGGTCTATGACAGGGGCTTCCCTAGTGGCTCAGCGTGTAAACAATCTGCCTGCAATGCAGGAGACAAGGATTCAATTCCTGGATCAGGAAGACCCCGTGGAGAAAGAAATGGCAACCCACTCCAGTATTCTTGCCTGGAAAGAATCCCCTGGACAGAGGAGCCTGGCGGGCTTCAGCCCAAAGGGTCCCAAAAAATCGGACATGACTGAGCATGCCCAGTCTGTGAGAGGCTGACACACAGGAGTCAAGGTGTCAACTCTCAACACGACCTTGTCCTGACCTATCCCCCCACTGTCTGAGAAACAAGCCTCTGTGAGTCACGGGCTGCAGCAGCAGCGTGCAGGCAAGCAAGCCCACAGAGAAGATGCAACGAGAGAGTGGGTATTGCTAGCTTTATTGTCCAGCCGTCCAGACAGACGGACACCAGCCCCATGGGCTCAGGAAGCGGCCTGCCTGGCCTGGTGCTGCTGGGCAAACTGCTGCATCCGCTCCTCGAGCTCCGGCCGGAAGTGTCGGATCAGGCCCTGGGGTGGGGGTGGGGGGTGCAGGGAGCGCTGTGTGAAGCAGGGTCTGAAAGCCCCGCTGCCCCCCGTGCCCCTCGCGGGGCAGCATACCTGCACAGGCCAGGCGGCCCCGTCGCCCAGGGCACAGATGGTGTGGCCCTCGATCTGCTTGCTGATCTCCCACAGGGAGTCGATCTCTGCCGGCCGGGCGTCTCCCCTCACAAAGCGGGCCATCACCTTGTTCATCCAGTCCACACCTGCGCCGGGGCAGCAAGAGATGGCCTGCTGACACCCCTGGCTGGGGTGCGGGGGATGGAACTCAAGGGGTGCGGGTCATGGGGCGAGGGGGCTGAGAGAAGCCACAGCAGGCTGGGCGTCCGCAGCGGCGTATTCAGGGTCCAGAGCCCACGCCACCTGTGCCCCGTGCCCCCCCCAGGCCCGGTGTGAGCCACAGAGAAACCCCCAGGCTGCCCAGCGCGCCTACCCTCACGGCATGGGGTGCACTGGCCACAGCTCTCATGCTTGTAGAACTCGATGAGGCGGGCGATGGCTTTCACAATGTCCGTCTGCGGAGACAAGGGGCAGTGAGGAGGTGCCCGAGCCTGAGCCTCAGCCCCTGGTGGCACGCCCGCCCGATTCCAGCAGCGCTCTGGCCACCTCCACCCACCCCAGGCATCCTGTGCTGCCAGGCTCCACGGCCGTTCCCCCGAGAGAAGCCTTGCCCCCCAGCCTCTCCCACCTCCCTGTATCTCGGGTGACGGGAATCGGAGAACTGATTCCTGACAGTTCTGTCAGAACTGATTCCAAGAACTGTCGGGTGTCTCCGAGAAGCCTGGGTCGGGTTACTAACCCAGGCTGGCCTAAGGCAGGCACTGGGTGGGAAGCGTGGGCAGCCCTTCCTTACCGAACGGTCCATGACGATCACAGCAGCCGTGCCCAGGCCCGTCTGTGCCTGAATCAGCGCGTCGAAGTCCATCAGCACCGTCTCACACACGGACTTGGGAATCAGCGGGGTGGACGAGCCGCCAGGGATCACAGCAAGGAGGTTGTCCCAGCCACCCGTGACACCCCCTGGGGCCCCAGCCAGTGCCCGAGAGGATGGATGGTCAGGGCGGGGGCCGGCACACCTGTCAGGCCCTGGCCCAGGCCAGGCACCCGAGCCCCACCCGCCCTGCTGGCTGGCCCCAGGCCTCACCAGCATGCTTTTCAATCAGTTCCTTCAGCGGCACAGACATCTCCTCCTCCACAGTGCAGGGGTTGTTGACGTGGCCAGAGATGTTGAACAGTTTGGTGCCTGAGTTGCGCTCTCGGCCGAAGCTGGCAAACCACGCTCCCCCACGGCGGCAGATGGTCGGGGACACAGCCACTGTCTCCACATTGGCCACGGTTGTAGGGCAGCCAAACACTCCTGTGGGGGAGGAGAATGAGAACCTGGTGGATGTCACATCCCTGGTGGCTCAGTGGCAAAGAGTCCACCTGCCAACGCAGGAGACGTGGCTTCAATCCCACGTGCCGAGGGGTAACTAAGCCTGTGCACCACAGATACTGAGCCTGTCCCCCAGGGCCCAGGAGCTCCACCACTGAAGCCACACGCCGTAGAGCTTGTGCTTGGCAGCAAGAGAGGCCACGTGATGAGAAGCCCGTGCACCAGAACTAAAGAGTGGCCCCGTCTGCCACAGGGAGAGAAAAACCTGCGCAGCAACGAAGACCTGGCACAGCCAAAAACAAATTTTTTTTTAAAAAAAGGAAACAAACCAGTGGCTGCTGGAGGTTGGGGACAGTTGGGGCGGGTTGCCTGGAGGTGGTATCCGTCCAGGGTCTGCTTCTGCGGCAGAGAGCCCTGCTTCCACCCCTGTGTGACTCTCGTCCCCCGGGAGCCCGATTCCAGCTGTGCTGCGTCTCCACCACCCTGCCCCAAGTTCCCGGGGGGTGGGAGCACATCCGGGTGTATGGTCTGTGCCCTGGGGCAGGGGCAGACTCTGGGGGCACTGGTGCAGCTGCTGTGTTGTTCCCACCTACTCTCGGTGTCAGGCCCCCCGGTACAGAAAGGACTCAGAAATTCCCCAAGAATGATCAGTGGCGACCTGAAGCCAGATCCCAGATTCCACAGGCCAAGGCCCGGGATGAGGCCAGGCGCCAGGTCGTACCCACGTCTGCAGGGAAGGGCGGCTTCAGGCGGGGCTTGCCCTGTTTGCCCTCGATGGACTCGATGAGCGCGGTCTCCTCCCCGCAGATGTAGGCCCCGGCCCCACGCACCACAAACACATCGAAATCGTAGCCGGAGCCGCAGGCATTCTTGCCAATCAGACCAGCCTCGTAGGCCTCTCGGATGGCTACCTGTGGGACAGAGGTGTATGGACACGGTCCCCACGAGCCCAGAACACTGCATGTGGGAGGGCGGGGTACAGGCCCAGGGAGCCCATCACCATAGTCCAAGGCCAAGCTCCCTCTGGACACAGGCAGAAGACGTGCTGGGAGAAGGGTGGGGATGTTTACAATGTGTGTGCTGCTTGTGTAATAACATTTAACAAATTCTCCAACTATATGTATTTTTTAAAGACTTTAAGGAAATAGTGAAAATTTCAGCAAGTAGTTTCTTTAGGTAGCCAGTCTATGGGAGATTTTTCTTTGGCGTGTGTATGAATTCCTGTCTTTACGATGAATGAGTACTGCTTCTGAGTAGAGGAAAAAACCCTGGAGGCTAATTTTTAAATATGTAATAACACACATAATGCTACCATGTGCCAGGTTATGAACCCAACAGAAAGGTGAGGCTTTGGCCCTGGACCAATTACTACAGGCATCACTGGGCTGAAAATTACTGACACGACCTCTTGACCCTTCAGGAAAAATGCCCACGTGTGAGTTCTCTAGCCTACCCCCACCCCCAGGAGCCCTCCCCCACCCCAGGAAGACCTTCCACGCTGAGGCTCTGGGACACAAAGCGAGACGGAGGCTTCGGGGTACACGTCCCACCCAGGACACAGGCCAGCTCGAGAGATCCCCACCCTCCCAACGTGACTCCAGATAGATCCCACATGAGAACCTAAGAACTCTGCCTGGGTTGGGGCATGTGAGTGCCCACTCAGCACCTGGCCCTCCCCCTGCTCACCTGCAGATTGGAGGCCTCGTTGTAGAACTCCCCACGGATGTAGATGTAGGCGGCGCGCGCACCCATGGCCCGGCCCCCTACTAGGCAGCCTTCCACCAGCTTGTGGGGGTCGTGGCGGATGATCTCTCGGTCCTTGCAGGTGCCTGGCTCCCCCTCATCTGCATTCACCACCAGATACTTGGGCCTGCGGGGGCCAGCAGGTCAGTTGGGCTACAGGGCCACCAGGGTCAGGCCTTCAACCGTATGCCACCCCACTCCACCAGGAAACCTCAAAGAGGTTTTATCTGACAGCCCATCCTTCTCTGTCCTTGCAACAAGTCCCCAGGGCTCTGCCTGCCCACCACCAACGACGGGGAGCTCACTACCTAGTCCACACTGGGGCAGCTATGACCACAGGCAAGGTCTTGGTTCTACTCAGCCCAAATGCCTCTCCCAGTGCTTTCTCAAGAGCCCAAATCTGCTTTTGGTCACAATAAGCATTCTGTGAACCTCCATCATATTATCTGTAGCCAAAAGGAAGCAGAGCTGATATTTATCATTTACTTTCTACATGCAGATCAAAGGGCAGGCCAAAAGCTGGTAGGCACAGTATCTCTTTAATCCCTACACAACACAATATACATTTACAAAACAGAATACTGAGGTTCAGAAAGGCCAAGAGATTGCCCAAAACTATATGATTAAATGACAGAGTCAGGAATCGATCAATTAAGTCTGCTAGGTTAAACTCTTGTGTAGACTCTGCTGCCCCTCAAGACTCCCTGAGGAGGACGATGGAACCGAGTCCCTGCTACTGGAGCTCTGGTAAGGTTTTCCCACTTCGTTCACTCTTGGTTTCCAAGGAAACAGCCCCAAGGCCCAGGTAAGTCCCAGCTGCCCCAAGGTGCAACCCCATTTCTGCCTGCCTACACACACCTGCCATCTGAGGGCTTATTCATGAAGCTCCATTTAAGGCCAGTGGGGAAGCCAGCACCTCCACGGCCCCGCAAGCCCGACGTCTTGACCTCACCCAGGATCCAGTCAGGCCCCTTCAGCAGAATCTCCTTCGTCTTGTACCAGTCACCTCGACTCTGGGCACCTTTAAGCCTGGACAGGGTGGGGAAGGCAGTGAGGAGGAGGCCCTGCCTGGGGACCCACCAGCCTAAGGGCACCATCTCACCTCCAGTCATGGCGACCATACAGGTTGGTGAAGATCCGGTCTTCATCCTTCAGTGAGCCAAATGAGGTTTTCTTGGGCGCTGTCTGGGGACACAGAGAGTCAGTATGCCCAGCAGAGCTCTGGGATTATGAGGGGCCAGGCCAGGAGCTACAGATTTTTGGGTCCCTAATGAAGGAGGGTTGGACTGGGAGGAGGGCAGGGGCCAAAGCTTCAGAACCCTTCGTAGGGTCATAACTACCACCACCACTTAGTAAGCACTTTCTGTTAGCAGGCACTAACCTAAGCTTTTTATATCCGAGATCTCCTTTCATTCTCATAACCCTGAGATAGGAATGATTTCCTCCATTTCACACAAGAGGAAACAAGACTCAGAGCAAAATGAGCTTACAAAAGGCACACAGCCTGAAGGAGCAGGTGGAATTTAACCACGGGTCTGTCTGTGGCCAAAGCCCACCCAGGATCCACAGCACAGACTACCGCCCTGAGCCCCGCGTGATGTCACGTCCATTTATTTACTTGTCTGGCTCTGCTGGACCAAAACTTAATTTGGCCAAAGTCTTGCTTATATGACTAAACTCTGCTGGAGACAAAATGTGTTTTCTGAAGGAAGAGGAATGCTTCACTGAGGCTGGGACACAAGATGATAGCGGGAGACCCGCTCGGGATAAACTTGAGGAGAGATGGCTCTGGAATCCCACGAGACACAGAGACAACCCCAGCTGCGGGCTAAGGGGACCTGGCTTCCAGACACCCAACCCCTTAAGAGTCAATACAGAGAGCAGAACTTTGAACGAGGAATGAGGAGGCCCACGGCCCTCTCCAAAGCTATTTCTGCATCTGTAAAATGGGGCAATGACCCCTTCACGAGCTACAAGGTTGTAGCGAGGAAGGAATGAGACAAGGACGCTTTGCCACCTGCAAAATTTTCCGTTAGGTCGCACAGTTGTTAAATAAGGGGAAGCCAAGGAGCCGGAGGGCTAGGGGGCAGGGGAGAGTCAGCCTCCCGTTTGGGACCCGTCCCCTTCCACATCGGCAACCTTCCTGTCAGACGGGGGAGACGAGAGGCTTCTCCAGAAGGCACTACGGGCCCAGGTATGGCGCGCGCAGACGCGACAGCGAGACCCGGCCCGCGAGCGCCCCTGGAACGAGCCAGGTCGGGCCTCACCGTGTCGCCGCTGAATCGCACAGACACCCGCGCGGGGAGCGACCCGCCGAGCAGCCGCCGTGCCGCCAGCATCGCGGGGCGGGGCGGGGAGAGGCAAGCCGGTCACCGCCCGCTGTCACCTTCACAGCTCTGAGGCTCAGGACCCGGCACGACCGAGACGCTAGGCGGCGCACAGGAAGAACGTCACACGCGCCCTGACGCCAGGGCGCGCCCCAACTTCCCCGCGCCGCTCCCGCCCCGCCCTTGGCCCCGCCTCCTCGAGGGAGCGCGGAGAGGCCGGAAGTGCCTTGTCTGGCGCTGAGGCTACTGGNCACAGGAAGAACGTCACACGCGCCCTGACGCCAGGGCGCGCCCCAACTTCCCCGCGCCGCTCCCGCCCCGCCCTTGGCCCCGCCTCCTCGAGGGAGCGCGGAGAGGCCGGAAGTGCCTTGTCTGGCGCTGAGGCTACTGGGAGATGTAGTCCCGTGGGCCTCCAGACCGCCTTTCTCCTGCCGCGGGGCTGGCGTTTATTTACTGTCTTGCTCGCCGGCTCTGCTCTTTCGCATTTGCCTCCGGACTCTCAGCCTTTGAGCTCGCTATGCAGCTGCACCCTCCTGCCTGCCTTGTACTGCTCTAGCCCTGTCCCAGCCCTGCCAGACTGTGAATTTCCCCCCACCCATCGCGGGCACCCCTGGGCTCAGGGAAGCAGGGAGGCGGGGCAGGCGAGGGGTCTGGGGCAGTCTCCCAGAGGAGGGGTGTCTAGAGTTCTAGGTTGGGGTGAGGCCAAGAGGGTGGAGATGGTCATCGGGCGGCACATCCTCGCCCCGGTGCTGCTGCACTCTCCGCATCATCCCTCCCGCGGCGCGGGTCAGGAGAGTTTGGCATTTGGCGCTGCTGCTCAAGATGCTGGCGTGGTCCCCGCTGCCTTGGCAACCTGGCCCCGGCCTGGATGGAAGGACTCTGCCCCTCCCGCGCAGGGTCTTCTGGCCCAGGCCACGTCACGCCCCCTTCTCCCCAGGACCTCTTCCGCTTGGGACTTTAGGGCCTTTCTGTCCCCAACACACCCCCCCATTCTGCCCCGACCACCACCACCACCAGGCTCCGGTGACCTGAGGAGGTCTTTTGATCTTTGCCTTCGCCTGAAGTCTCCGAAGCTTGATTAACTTTGTTATCAATTTGTCAGTTCTCTGGAACGCTGTGGCTCTGAGTCTGTTTGGGTCTTCTCTCCCCAGCTCCTCTATTCTCTTATCCTGTGGTCATCCTTTTTTTTTTTTAATTAAATTTATTTATTTTGGCTGCACTGGGTCTTCCCTGCTGTGCACAGGCTTCCTCTAGTTGCAGCGAGCAGGGCTGTTCTCTAGTTGAGTGCTCAGACTTCCCCTTGTGGTGGCTTCTCTTGTTTTGGAGCAGGGGCTCTAGGGCACTCGGGCTTCAGTAGTTGCGGCTCACAGGTGGCTTAGTTGCCCCACGCATGTGGGATCTTCCTGGACCAGGGTCCCCTGCATTGGAAGGCGGATTCTGAACCACTGGACCACTAAGGAAGACCCATCCTTTCTTATCTCTCAAGAAATGTGCTATTTACAAAGTCATAGGCCCTTAATTCCTCATGTATTTCCCACAGTAGCCCCGGATACTGTTAACTCCATTTTCTCCACGAAGAAAAGGGAGGGCCATGGTGGTTTCATCTCTTGTCCAGGGGCGTGAAGCTGCTGCGTGTAGAGCTGGAAACCGACCCAGGCCTTTCTTCCTTTGCAGAGCGCCCCAGACACAGCAGACACACAGAGCAACTGGCACACACGTGACAATCCTTGCAGGGTGTCAGTGGTGTTTCCAAAAGAAGAGGCAAGAGCTGGGGCACCTTGTCTGAGGGCTCCCAGAGGGCTGGGGCAGCCCCAGGCCCAGGGCCCAGCAGTCCTGACTCCCACCCCCAGGCCCCTTCTCCCGGGCAGGAAAAGAGATTGTCCAGTCAGAGCTGGGGATTACACAGCTAATCCGGGGCTCAGACCGGAATCCGTGGATCCTTCCCTCTGGGCTGGCAGAAGCAGGGCAGGATGGAGCTGGAGGGTGGATTCTCTCCTCATCCCTGCCTGACTGGGTCAGGGGAGCACAGAGCCGTGGGGAGAAGGCAGCCCGGGGATGCTGCAGGTGGGAGATGCTGGGCATGGGGTGACGGGAAAGTACGAACAATGGGCAGGGCCCCCAGATCATCCCGCGCCAGGCTCAGTGCCAAGCACTTGCCATGTGTTATCTCCTTAATCCTCCCTCAACCCAGAGCCTAGGAATGACGAGCCCCTGTTTTCAGAAGAGGACAGAGAGTATTAGCCACGCGGAGTGGGCTGCCTAGGACAGCACAGCGGCCAGAACTCGGCCTGAGGTCTCCTGATCCTCAGTCCCCACCCATCCAGAGCCCACGCGTGCCAGGCTCCACTGGTACCTTCTCCAGGAAGCCCTCTTCTAAGGCATCCCAGACCCTGGCTCTCGGCTGTCTCATCCCACGCCACTGTCTCCCCTGCCAGCCCCCAGGCCAGAAACTGGGAGGCATCCAGGATGCCTCGTTGTCCCCAGATCCACTGCATCCTGCCAGCCCTGCCTTCTAAGCACACCCCGTCCCCGTGCCTTCAGGGCCCACCCCATGGCCATGACCCATCAGCTTTCATCTGGAATTTTGCAAAGCCTTCTTGAGGTCTCCCAGCCTCAAGTCTTTGTCCTGCAATCACTTCTTCGCACCATGGAACGAGCAGGACTGTTGTAAACCTGGGATCCGTCTTGCTCTTCCCCTGCCTGAGATCCCTCGTGGTTCCCCATGTCCTCAGGAAGAAACCCAAGCCCCCTGGCATGGCACTCAGAGCCTGACTCAGCTTGGCTGGCTCTGCCCATGCCAGCTGGCTTTGCACCGGGGAATCCGTCTTCCTCCCCTTCCTCTTCCGCCTCCTCCTTCCCAGAGGATCCCTTTGGATCACCTCCCAGGAAGCTTTTTTCCACCACTGCATACAACTCTTGCACAACTACTGCCATGGGACCAGCGTGACTACAGCTTGATCTGATCTTCCCTCTTCCCCAGCCCCCAGCACAGAGCTTCTCCCGGGAGGGGCTTACTGAATATTGTAATCTAATTTTATATCTGGAAAATGAAAAAACTAGATGCTTTTCCTTTGTTGGAAATTTAAGAAATACAAAATAGCAAAAAGAGAGTAGTAACAAGAGAAAGTTGCAACACGTTTTCAGGGGCTTCCCAGGTGGCGCTAGTGATAAAGAACCTGCCTTCTCGGTCGGGAAGATTCCTTGGAGGAGGGCATGGCAACCCACTCTAGTATTCATGCCTGGAGAATCCCATGAACAGAGGAGCCTGGTGGGCTATGGTCTGTAGAGTCGCCAACAGTCAGACACGATTGAAGCAACTTAGCATGCATGCCACATGCTTTCACTGCCCTGATTTAGTCCCTATTAGTCTTTTTTTTATTTTGGCTGTGCTGTGTAGCGTGCAGAATCTTATTCCCCCACCAGAGAGCGAACCTGTACCCACTGCAGTGGAAGTGTGGAGTCGTTACCTCTGGACCACCAGGGAAATCCCCCCATTATTATTTTTGCTTCTTTCCACTGTTTTCTAGATGGTTAAAAAACATTTCACAGTAGCATATGAATATGTGCTAAGTCACTTCAGTCGTGTCCGACTCTGTAACCACACAGACTATAGCCCACTAGGCTCCTCTGTCTGTGGGATTCTCCAGGCAAGAATACTGGAGTGGGTTTCCATGCCCTCCTCCAGGGAATCTTCCCAGCATATGAATATACTGACCCTTAAAAATTTAGACTTTAATAGAAAAAAATAAAGTGCTTCCACCCCAGAGCCAAATACTATCTAATCCAATATTATCTTAAATCCTTAAAAAAAAAAGCAACTTTGTTTGTACATCACTTACCTGCAGAAAAATGAGTGTTTAGTGTTTTTTATTTGTAGAAACAGTGTCTAACTATAACATGATCTTTCACCCTGCTTTTTCAATCAAAACTGTGTTTGAGAGTAGTCCATTTTACAAATAGATTTAGAAACCTAATTATCTACAGGTTACACCAGAGCATCAAGGTTAAAGACCTGGATTCAAAATCCTGCTTTCCCCCACTTACTTCCTGTGTAGTTTTATGACCCATGCCTCTATTGGGAAATTAGGATCACATACATCCTAAAAGAGCACTGTTAGGGTTGAGGAAAGTAAATAAGCAGTGCCTGACACAACGCCCTAAGAATGTTCAGCTAAAGGCACTGGGTTAGATTAAATAGATCAATTCAGAAAATCCGCATCTTTACATTATTGAGTCTTCCCATCCAGCCATGTGATATGATCTCATTTTTTTCAGATCTACTAGGTCCTTCACTAAGCATTTAGAATTTTTTAAAATTCCACACGTTTTAAAATATAGGAATTTTATGGGATGTTTTTGCAATCTCTGTTCTGATAACATTTTGTAATTGACTGTTGTTTGTAAATGTCATGCTCAGTCGCTTCAGTCGTGTCCAATTCTTTGTGACCCCATGGACTGTAGCCTCCCAGGCTCCTCTGTTCATGGGATTTTTCAGGCAAGAATCCTGGAATGGGTAGCCATTTCCTCCTCCAGGGGATCTTCCTGACCCAGGGATTGAACTGGGTGTCTCCTGCATCACAGGCAGATTTTTTACCATTGAGCCGTGGATGTTTGAGTTTAGTACACTGTTACTTTGCTGTAGTTGATTTTACATCTGGAACCCTTCATGGAATTCTCCGTAAGAAAGTTTGTCCACTGAAGCTTTTCTATTTTCTACGCTGACGATTGTATTATTGAGAAATGATGAGTCCAGCGTGTTCCTTTCTAATGTCAGCTTCTATTTTCTTTTCTTATTTCATCAACTAAGAGCTTCAGAGTAAGACTGAATAGTGTTGTAGGCCGCCTCATGCAAAGAGTTGACTCATTGGAAAAGACTCTGATGCTGGGAAAAATTGAGGGCAGGAGGAGAAGGGGACGACAGAGGATGAGATGGTTGGATGGCATCACTGATTCCAGGGACATGAGCAAGCTCAGGGAGATAGTGAAGGACAGGGAAGCCTGATGTGCTGCAGTCCACTGGGGTTGCAAGGAGTCAGACACAACTTGGCACCTGAACAGCAGAGCTTCCTTATATGGGGTGCAACTTTAATTGGAGTGGCAAAAACTTAATATTGAAATCTCCAATCCCATTTGTTAGAATTTTTGTTTCTCCTTTTCGCTTCATGTGCTTTTAGATTTCCTTAGACTAGCACATTTTAACTGGCAGCTCAGAAACAGAATTCTTGCTGTAAGTGTCTATTTCCCTCTAATTAGTAATAGCTACCCATGACAATGAAAGCAGAGTGACTGCAGAAAAGAACCACCGATGCAGGTGCAAAAGGAGATGGAATTCTAAGCTGCTGCTGCTGCTGCTAAGTTGTTTCAGTCGTGTCTGACTCTGTGCGACCCCATAGATGGCAGCCCAGTAGGCTCCTCCGTCCCTGGGACTCTCCAGGCAAGAACACTGGAGTGGGTTGCCATTTCCTTCTCCAATGCACGAAAGTGAAAAGTGAAAGTGAAGTCGCTCAGTCGTGTCCAACTCCTAGCGACCCCATGGACTGCAGCCTACCAGGCTCCTCCATCCATGGGATTTTCCAGACAAGAGTACTGGAGTGGGTTGCCATTGCCTTCTCCTGGAATGCTAAGCAATAACACCTAAAAACCTTTCTAGATAAAGTTGAAGTCTGGAAATATTCACAAGAGCATCAATCCTAGTCTTTTCTCCAGCATCCTTTATTGCCTTTTTCTGTCACAGATCTGGATGCTTCCCTGGTGGCTCAGTGGTAAAGACCCCACCTGCGATGCAGGAAATGGGAGTCAGGAAGATCCCCTGGAGAAGGAAATGGGAACCTACTCCAGTATTCTTGCCTGGGAAATCCCATGGACGGAGGAACCTGGCGCACTACAGTACATGGGGTCACCAAGGAGTCGGATATGACCTAGTGACTAAACAATCAATAGCGATAATCAGATCACCTTCTTCCCTAGTCAGTCAGAGGTGTGACCTTGAACTTCCCAATGGCTTGCTTCCAAACCATGCAGTGGGTGGGAGGAGGGTGGATCTGGGCAATAATATTTGGATTGCCCTACCAGATCTGGGCGTGGTTTTGAAATAGAAACATCTATTTCTGCTTTATTGACTATGCCAAAGCCTTTGACTGTGTGGATCACAATAAACTGTGGAAAATTCTGAAAGAGATGGGAATACCAGACCACCTGACCTGCCTGTTGAGAAATCTGTATGCAGATCAGGAAGCAACAGTTAGAACTGGACATGGAACAACAGACTGGCTCCAAATAGGAAAAGGAGTATGTCAAGGCTATATATTGTCACCCTGCTTATTTAACTTATATGCAGAGTACATCATGACAAACGCTGGATTGGAAGAAACACAAGCCACCTCATGCGAAGAGTTGACTCATTGGAAAAGACTCTGATGCTGGGAGGGATTGGGGGCAGGAGGAGAAGGGGACGACCGAGGATGAGATGGCTGGATGGCATCACGGACTCGATGGATGTGAGTCTGAGTGACCTCCTGGAGTTGGTGATGGACAGGGAGGCCTGGTGTGCTGCGATTCATGGGGTCACAAAGAGTCGGACACGACTGAGCAACTGAACTGAACTGAACTGACCAGATCTGGGCGTGGTTCTGTTAGTTGCCCCAGGGCACTTTGGAAATGGATTTCTCCTCCAGTTAGGCAGGATTGTAAATGTCCCGAAGACTTTGGCCCATTTATTATTTTAAAACAAGCATGTGGTGTGGCCAAAAGGAAAAAAAAAGCTAAGTGTGACGATTGTCAAGACAGCCTGTTAGTATGAAGTTTGCTGAGGCTTTTGATAGAGACCTTGACTTCCCTGGTGGCTCAGACAGTAAAGCGTCTGTCTACAATGTGAGAGACCTGGGTTCAATCCCTGGGTTGGGAAGATTCCCTGGAGAAGGAAATGGCAACCCACTCCAGTACTCTTGCCTTGAAAATCCCATGGATGGAGGAGCCTGGTGCAGGCTACTATCCATGGGGTCTCAAAGAGTCGGCAAGACTGAGCGACTTCACTTTCACTTTCTTGCTTGTATTAAGGCTCAGCTTCACTGAATGCTTCTTCTGCATCTGAGACGATCGTATTGTGTTTCTTCTTTCTTATTAATTATATCAATCTTTTTTCTAATCTACTGAGTTATTTTTGACCTAAGGGGGTGACAGAGTGAGGTCTCTAAGAGAACAGTTTGGATCTTCGGTTCTATCACCTACCAGCTGCCTGGCATCAGACAAGTTTCTTGACCTCTCTGTGCTTCACGGCTAGTTACAGGGGTGACCTGCTTCAATCTCCCTGAAGTCCTTACGATGGGGCCCCGAACATTGTAAGCGCTCTGTGTTTGCTGTTCTCATTTTTCACTATTCCAGGGACAAGGCTTTTGGTCATGCTGCCATATTTTTTCACTGGATTGACAGCTGTGCTGTGCCCCTTTCCCCCTCTTCCTATACATTGCAGGAGTTTTCTGAGGGTAAAAGTCATCATTTTCTGAAGCATCACTAGGACTCATTGTAAGGCCATCTGGAGCTGGGGCCTCTGCTAAGGGGTGAGCTGACCACTGTTTCCATTTCTTTTATTTTGTTTATTTCCTTGAGCCAGTTTTGAACACCTATATTTTAAAGAATGTTCTCTTCATGGATTGTCCCTTTTTCTAATTTAAAATATTTCTCTGCTTTTAACAATTTTGCCTTGAGGTCTAGGGTCTCTGATATTACTATTGCTACCTAAGCTTTCTTTTTATTAGTATTTAGAGTTTTTCTTTTCTTTCTTTCTTTTCTTTTTTTTGGCTGTGCTGTGTGGCATAAGGGATCTTAGTTCCCTGACCAGCGATAGAACCTGTTAGCCCTGCATTGGGAATACAGTCTTAGCCACTGGAACACCAGGGAAATCCCTGGGATTTTTTTATTTTCCATCTTTCTCTTGTTTTAGGGATGACTGTAAAAACAACCCATAATTAAATTTTCATTTTGTTTTACTTTAACCCAATGTCACTGTCTTTTACAAAGAGTCTGACCTATTTACATTTATTGGTATTTCCACTGGAACATATATCTGCCATATTATATTATATTTTCTATTTAGCATTCTTTCTCTTGATTTCTTTTTCATCTGTTTTCTGAACTTCTATTGAATTAATTGAGTTTTCTTTGTGCTATTCCATTCTTCCCCAGTATTGGTTTCAAAGTTATACATATTATTTCTATTTTTAATGGTTTCCCTTACATTTTAAACACTCAGATGGAAATTTCCTTTTCCAGCAAAAGCTAATCTAAACGTCTGTCCTCCTGCTGAATTGAAACAAAAACAGGTGGTACTGCGTCTCTCTGTACTTAGGTCTATCACAAATTCTGCACCCCCGTTTTCTGGGTTGGCCCTATTTATGACCTGGCAGGGAGGGCATTTCTGGCACCATGCTTCATGCTCTTGGTGGAGACCTGGCCTCCACCACTGAAGCATCTCAGTTTTATTCACCAGCACTGGTTACAGACTGAAGATTTGGCCCCAGACCCCGTGCGTTCAGCTTGGCTGTGTTCCCGCTTCCTGTCCTGCCTAAGTCACAAGGCTTCAGCTCCCACCCCAGGCCAGGGGTTTCTTCCTATTTCTTTCCTTCAAAGAGAGCCTTATTTTGAGTCTACACAGAATTCCCTTGTTCATTTCTGTGCAATTGGAATGTCATTACTAATGCTTTTTTTTTCCTTCTCTGTTTGAGAGCGAAACGGTGCATCTTCGGTTCTACTCTGATATCTTCAACTGGATATCTCCCTATTTTTTTCCCACTAATTTAAACTTGAGAAAGTAAAGTCAATCAGCCTTCACTGGTGAGGTACACATAGGACAAGGTGAGTGCAAACAGCGTAATTAACGGCTCATGTGACCCAGCCCCCCTCCCTGCTCTCCAGGGTAGAGCGCCCGCACATGCCCTGCAGACCGTCTGGTCCTGGTGTGAGACCCTGTCGGCCTGCCAGGGTCTCAGGGTCCCTCTTTGGCTTATACTGGTCCTGAAGCCCTGGGCACCGTCTGCAGCCTCCACCAGGGAGCACCTGTGAAGTCTCAGTCCCAGGGATCAATACAGTCCCCTCAGCGCCCCCACCTGGCACCTCCTTGGCGGCAGACGCATACTCAGACACCTGGTAGATCAGGTCGAGGTATCGCAGGGTCTCCGTGTCAGCCCCTTTCCCGTCTTTACGTTGCCCCTTGGCATTCTGCCTACACCCCCTTTGGCCCTTAACACAAGCTCTCTAGTTTCTTTTTGCCCCATGTAGCCCTTGACTGCTATTTGGGATGACAGACACCAGGAAGAGCTTACACACCCCTCGACTAATCCCAAGCCGTTAGAAATACGAGACTCAAGTTTCAGTTTTTAGAAATGCCAGGACCTGCCTTATAAATCAGCAAAAAGCAAAACCTGTTGAGTGTTTATTAGAAACAGATTGAGCCATTCATCTTCTATTACATGTTCTTCCTCCCATGACCACTTTGCACCTTCCAAAGACAATTTCCTCCCAATATACAGAACTCAGAGCCACGAAGGATGCATGGTCGGGGCGCCACTGCTGCAACGGTCATGACGCCATGGCCAGTATTTATGGCTTCCTTCCTCCTTCCCGATCCCACATTCCCTCTGCCTCCAGCCAGCACTGCAGCTGCTCAGGAGACTTTACCAGGTGGGGTGACTTAATATCATAAAGATGTCACATCTTTCCAAGTTAATCTACAAACTCATTGCAGCTCTGATCAAAATCCCATCAAGGCTTTTCATGGAGCTGGGAAAACTGGCTGCAAAATGGATACAGGGTCTTCCCTGGTGGTCCAGGGGCTAAGACTCCATGTTCCCAATGCAGGGGGCTCGGGTTTGCAGGCTGTAACTAAAGACCCAGCACAGCCAAATAAATAAATAAATAAATAAATATTTTTAAATAAATAAAATGGATATAGAAGAACAAAGGGCCCAGGATGGCCAACCTCATCTTGAAGATGAACAGAAGAATTGAGGGGAGATCTGCCAGAGAGTAAGACTAATTATAAAGCTAGAGTGATCAAGATAAGGAGACCAGGCTTCCGAGGTATTGGGCTTCTTTATCATCATTTTCTAGAAGTTCTGCCATTTGGATTTCTATTCCTTTTTTGGAAATCTTACTTTTAGAATAAAGTATTTGTATTTATTTTGGGCTGTGCTAGGTCTTCATTGCAGCGCGCAGGCTTCTCATCGCGGTGGCTTCTCTCACTGCAGAGCACAGGCTCTAGGGCATGGGTGCTTCAGCACTTGCAGCTGCAAGCTGTGGCTCCCAGGCTGTGGGATTTTCTCTCAGCTCCTGTGCTATGTAGGATCTTTCCAGATCAGGGATCAAACCCATGTCTGCTGCATTGATAGGATTCTTTACCACTGAGCCACCAGGAAAGGCCTTGGTTTCTTTTTTGACATGTCATTTTAAGAGAGATTTATAAATACACTTATAAATATAAATATTATATCTATAAACATTAGGGTCTTTGTGTTTCCTGAGTTTTTTTTTTTTTCATTTATTCACTTATAATGAGAGACTGTTGTCTGTACTGTTTCTTTCTCTCCCTCTGGAATGTTGTAAAACTTCCTCTGAGCCATGATATATAGTTATTGAAGTAAATATCCCAAGAACAATTGAAAGGATGGTGCCTTCTCTGTTTCCTCATTGCAGAGCTTGACATTTGTTGTTTCCAGATGTCTCACCCTCTATCTTCCCATCAGGTTTCTCTTTATGAAAGTCAGGGTATGTTATTTGGTGCATAGAAGCTCATAGCTATAAACACTTCAGATGTTTCCTGCCAACTTGAGAGATGGAGTGCGTGTTTGCTTTTTTATGCTTTTTGTGGCTTTGAGGGGATTCTGAAAGATTTGTGGGAACACCATCTGCAACATCATAAACCCCTGGGCCCCCTCTGCCCGTCAGATGTTCCAAATATATCTCCTTTATCATCTCTCTAATAACTGATAATAGTAGCTATCCTCGTACAAGAGAAATCCTGAGTTCTTCTTTTTCTTTTTGGCTATACCACACAGCATGCAGGATCTTACCCTGCCCGGGGACTGAATCAGGCTCCCTGAAGTAGAAGCTTGGGGTCTTAACCACTGGACTACCAGGGAAGTCCCTGAGAAATCCTGAGTTTTGATTTGGTCAAGTTCATTCATCTGAGGGGCCTTATTTAAGGAATTCATCCCCAGTCCAAGGTCACAAAGAAAAATCTTATATTTTTTTTGTTGGTATTTTATGTTTCCTGTTCACACATCAGTTCAGTCCAGTTCAGTCACTCAGTTGTATCCGACTCTTTGCGACCCCATGAATCGCAGCATGCCAGGCCTCCCTGTCCATCACCATCTCTCGGAGTTCACTCAGACTCACGTCCATCGAGTCCGTGATGCCATCCAGCCATCTCATCCTCTGTCATCCCCTTCTCCTCCTGCCCCCAATCCTTCCCAGTATCAGAGTCTTTTCCAAAGAGTCAACTCTTCACATGAGGTGGCCAAAGTACTGGAGTATTTTTGTTGTGGGTGGCTTTCCTGTGCATTATAAGATGTTTGGCAGCATCCCTAACTGCCAGCAGGGCACCATAAGTTGTGGCAACAAAAATATCTCTACACAATTAAAAAGCCCCACTCGTCAGCTGATGGCTGTTTGGGTTGTTTCCAGTTCTTGGCTATGATGAGTAAAGCCTCTATGAACATTCACAGGTCTTTTGTGGACACATAATTCCATTTCTCTTGGTTAAATACATCAGAGTTGAATTGTGGGATAAAAAAATATCTCTAGACATGGTCAAACATAATCTGGGGGACAAAATCACCCCAGTTAAGAACCACAGATCTATCTGGAGCTTATTGTTGTAAATGGCACGAGGTAACAGGCACTCATTTTTCTCAATACAGTGAATCAGTTTTACTAAGCAACTCTTCAGACATTTGTCTTGCTACTACTATTACACATCAGGTTCCTGTACATGCAGAGATCTGAAGCAAGATCAAACCAGTCCATCCTAAAGGAAATCAGTCCTGCATATTGTTGTAAATGGCACGAGGTAACAGGCACTCATTTTTCTCAATACAGTGAATCAGTTTTACTAAGCAACTCTTCAGACATTTGTCTTGCTACTACTATTACACATCAGGTTCCTGTACATGCAGAGATCTGAAGCAAGATCAAACCAGTCCATCCTAAAGGAAATCAGTCCTGCATATTCATTGGAAGGACTGATGCTGAAGCTGAAGCTCCAATGCTTTGGCCCCCTGATGGGAAGAGCCAGCTCTGGGCGTTGGTGATGGACAGGGAGGCCTGGAGTGCTGCAGTCCATGGGGTTGCAAAGAGTCAGACACGACTGAGCGACCGAAGTGAACTGAACTGAAAGTTGAAAAATATGCATAAAAATAGAAAAGATAAAAGCATAGAAAAATGAGAAAAATAGAGTATTAGTCAAGGAAATCTAGAGAGGGAGAGAGACAAGGAAAAAAATAGTAGGGGGCAGATTATCAGATGAATGGGCTTTCCTTGTGGCTCAGCTGGTATGGAATCTGCCTGCTGTGCGGGAGACCCGCGTTCAATCCCTGGGTTGGGGAGATCCCCTGGAGAAGGAAAAGACTACCCACTCCAGTATTCTGGCCTGGAGAATTCTATGGACTGTAGAGTCCAAGGGGTCGCAAAGAGTTTGACACAACTGAGCCGCTTTCACTTATCAGATGAATAATACATAATATCAGGCCTGAAGAAGATGAGGTGTCACGTTGAAAAGTATAATAAGTACCCCGCACATTGAATTAAAACGGACCCAAGACTGATACACGAGCCAACCATGAAATTCCAGGGCCCTCAGGAGGCAAATGCAACCTTGTGAAGAGAGAACACCACACACAAAGCATAAAGAATTTGAAACTGCATCTTACCTTGTGGTGATGACGAAACAAGTGCTTTGACACTTCGGCATCTCCGTGCCCTCCCATGCAGCTGGGCATGTCCTTGCTGTTGCCTCCGTGAAGACAGAGGACGCCACACGGTGGGGCTTCCGGGCTAAGCTCAAGGAGGTCACACAGCTTTGTGGTGTCTCTGGAGACACTCACTTCAGTCACTGCGTCAAAGGTCCAGCTGCCCTGAGGCTGCCACAGAGAGAGCACACGTGGAGAGAGCAGAGCTGGAGACAGAGGGAGAGAGAGGGAGGGGAAGGAGGGAGCAGGGGTGAAGAAACACCTGCTCCCCCTGCCCAGCCCCGGAGTGACTCTCGTCACTTCCGCTGCGTCCACATACAAGGGGCTCTGTGCCCAGGGAGAGGAAATGAGTTTGGAATATCTGGTCAGTCTCTGATATAAAACACCAGTTCAGTTCAGCTGCTCAGTCGTGTCCGACTCTTTGCAACCCCATGGACTGCAGCACGCCAGCCTCCCTGTCCCTCACCAACTCCCGGAGCTTACTCAAACTCACGTCCATTGAGTCGGAGATGCCATCCAACCATCTCATCCCCTGTCATTCCCTTCTCCTCTTGCCTTCAATCTTTCCCAGCATCAGGGTCTTTTCCAATGAGTCATTTCTTCATATCAGGTGGCCAAAGTATTGGAGTTTCAGCTTCAGTCCTGCCAATGAATATTCAGGACTGATCTCCTTTAGGATGGACTGGTTGGATCTCCTTGCAGTCCAAGGGACTCTTAAGAGTCTTCTTTTTTCCAACTTTATTTTCTGGGATTTTTCATTTCTGTTATCATATTTTAGGTTTTTTTAAAAAGTACTTTCCGTTTTGAGAACTTTTTTGTCTGTTTCCTTTTGGTCACACCATGTGTCTTGCGCATCTCCTGACCAGGGATTGAACCCACACTCCCTGCAATGAAAGCTGATCCAGTTTTAACCACTGGACCTCCAGAGAAGTCCAAGTGAATGTTTTTTTTTAATAGCCTCACTTTATCTTCTGGGTTCCTTGGACTGCAAGGAGATCAAACCAGGCAATCCTAAAGGAAACCAACCCTGAATATTCATTGGAAGGGCTGAGTTAAAGCTGAAACACCAATACTCTGGCCACTTGATGCGAAGAGCTGACTCACTGGAAAAGACCCTGATGCTAGGAAAGATTGAAGGCAGGAAGAGAAACAGTGACAGATAACAAGATGGTTGGATGGCATCACGAACTTAATGGATATGGGCTTGAGCAAACTGGGAGATAGTAAAGAACAGGGAAGCCTGGAGTGCTGCAGTTCATGGGGTCAGAAAGAGGCATACAAGCCTGAGCAACTGACCGCCACTACCACCACCAATCTTCTGAGTTAATAACTTGTCTTATCTCCCTGAAGATAATTATTAAAGTTTATTTTTAACTCAAGTTTTCTCATGCACAGTCTCTGTCTTCTCTGAGTTCCTTTCTCCCTCCTGTTCATTGTTATCTTTTTTATGCTAGAGACTTCTCTTAAATATCTGGCCATTGTTTGTTGTCTGTTGATTTGCAGTGTTAGAAATGAGCAGGAAGTTTGACGGAAGTTCAGAAGTTCAGGAGTTTGAGCAAACTCCGGGAGATAGTGAAGGGCAGGGAAGCAGGTTTTCCTCCTGCAGTCCATGGGGTCACAAAGAGTCACGACTGAGCAACAGCAATCGGGTGACAGGATCGCGGCCATCAGCTCAGTTTCCGTTTCTCGCGGATGCCCCCTCGGCTCTCCCCTCTGCACGGCCCTGTCTGCACATGCTCCGGCTGGATCACCCGCCCACATCACCGGGCCGAGCTTGGGGACCAGTGCTAGGGCTTGCAGACTGCCAGCCTCGCCCACTGCCTATCGCCAAGTGCAGGAGACCAACCCAGATCTCCGCCAGGCCTGGATTCCTGATCGAGGGTGATGCCACAAAGTTTGCGCTGCTGCAGTAGGTGCCTCAAAACCCACTGGGACTGAGTCAGCTGGGGAGGGAGGAAGCCAAGAACCTTCTAGAAGTCAGCGCCTCTGATTGTTCGGAGCTCTTTTCCTGCAGCAGGGTGATCCCACCAGCCACCGTAAGGTCCTCCCTTAACCCTTTATGCCAACAGCCTCAATGCCAGCCATCCTCCCACCCCCTCGATCTTGCCTACCCCCACCACTCCAAGTTCCTGATCACTGGCCTCTGCCCCGGACTCTGGACGCTGACCTTGGCCTTCTCTTTTCCTGGCAAAGTGGGCAGTGAGAGGTGCCCCTCAAAGTTCTTCCTTGGGGAGAGCATCCTTCTCCAGGGTCCTTCAGGGCGGCCCACCCCGGCCAGAAGCCCAGCTCTTTCTTAGCCCCCAGGGCCCTCCAGGCCGAGTGGGGCGGGTACAGGCATGTTGGCAACATGAATCACCAACTCCTGCAGCTTCCCGGGTCCCTCAGTAACCACGTGCAGTGGAAGCAGTGCCCTTTCGCACACCATCTCTGTCTTGGTGTTCTCAGGGGCAAGTCAGACTGATCCTCTGGTGCCCCGAGTGTTCAGTCTCCTGCAAGGCCCAGAAATGAGCAAGAACTGTTCCTGGAAAGAGACTGTGTGGGCTCCTGCTTTCTCCCAACAGGTTTTCTCCACTCGAGGAGGAAACTGCCAGAGGAAAAGGCTTCCAGTTGCTATGGCTCGGTCACCTCTCTGCAGAGGAGGCTGGAAACACAACAGACGATGGCCAGACTATATACGGAAGGAGAACCTGACCCACAGCCTGCAGTGACCTGCCTGAAAACCAACCTCTTATTCACAATACCCAGACAGGAAGCCAGCCCACAATAGGTCAGACTTGTAGGAAGCCTGATGACTGTCTCTAGGACGATTTAGGATAACCCTTGTAATAACTGCCCCAATAAGTGACTGCTTCCTTAATTTTCATCCCCTCTTCCAACTTAGGGGGTTTCCCTCGTAGCTCAGTGGGTAAAGAATCTGCCTGCAGTGTAGGAGACCTGGGTTCGATCCCTGGGTCAGGAAGATCCCCTGGAAAAGGAAGTGGCAACCAACTTCAGTATTCTTGCCTGGAGAATCCCATGGACAGAGGAGCCTGGCGGGCTACAGTCCACAGGGTCACAAGAGTCAGGGACAAGACGGAGCAACTTAACCATCACCTTCCAACTTAGGACCAACCAGAGGAAGCCAAATCTGCTCCCCTAAGCAGTGACATAGGATGTCCCACTTCCGGTCAGCCTGCCCAGAGCGCCCCAGGCCGACAGCCTCCATTCAGGGCACACCTGAAGTCTCCCCTTTTCAACCCACTCCTCTGCCTGCCTTTGAGCTCTATCAATCAAGTGGCTGTGGCTGACTCCCTTGCTGGAGCACTCCCTGGCCTGAGGACACAGACTGCTCCTTCTCATTTGCTGGTCTTCACTTTCCCAGAGGGCTGCTAGAACCAGCTAGGAGGAAAGTGGGGTTTCCGAAAGAGATGACGGAGGTGCTGTGGTCAGGAGATGCTGGAGCACCGCTAGTCTCTGTCCACGGGGGCAGTGGACTAGGTGTGCAAGTGCGGTGAGCTCCCAGGCAGAGGGAGCTGCCCAGCCCAGCTCTAAAACCATCCTTTGCTCTCCCCAGGGGCCAAAGTCACTTCGGCTCTGCAGCCGAATGTCCGTACCAAGGAGAGGGCTGTGCCCTTTAGTCACTCTGATCAGCTTGGTGTCTTCCTCCCAGCCCTCCAGATAGACATTTTCTCAGTCATTTCCCCATCATTGACAGCTCTCAGGGCCTGCTCTGAGAGAGCCAGAGGGACCTAGTCCTGGGCAAGAGAGAATACCCCAGGGTCACAGCCCTCTCTCCTCCCCTGATCACCTTCAGAGGCAGGACAGAGGTGGGAGGTGACTGGATTCCCTTCGCCTGAGCTGAGAGTAAAGGGTAGATCAGACAGGTTGGGTCAAGTTATGCTGCAGTAACAGGCAACTCAAAAATGCCAGTAGTGGGACTTGCCCGGTGGTCCAGTGGTTAAGAATCCACCTTACAAAGCAGGGGACGTGGGTTCGATGCCTGGTTGGAGAACTAGGATCCCACAAGTCTCAGAGCAACTGAGCCAATGCTCTTCAACCAGAGAGAAGCCTGCACGCTCCAACTAAAACCTGATGCAGTCATAAATTAAAAAAATTTTTTTTAAATGCCAGCAGTGTAAAACCACAAGGTCTCTGCTCAGCCACTCCACATGCCTTGCTCTATGCTGTCCTTGGAAGTAAATCATTCACTCTACCCACAGTCCAGCATCAGAACCTGTTATCTGGTCCCCCCCAACTGCAGAGTGGACAGGGAAGTTTGATTTTCCCACGTTATGGATGTGCAATAGAAAAAGAGGGCTGCACTGTTGGCCCAGCCTCCTGTACTCCGTAAGGGTCTAATCCTGGCCTCCTTTCTCTTTCTCACAGCAGTAAATCCATGGCACACCAGCAAGAGCCATTGTGTGCACCGAGCGTGCCAGCCAGTCTCCTATTGATGGACACCTGGTCTGTTTTCAACCTGCACGTGATCACAAGCAATAAAATGAATAATCTTGCTAGTGCCTTTGTTCACACATCAACAAGTTACTTAAACTTTCTGTGATTCAGATTCTCATCCATAAATAGGGATAAGCATACCTACTCAAGGGTGGTAAGAATTAAAGATCATATATACTGAAGCATTTAGTATGATGCCTGGCATCCAAGGGACTCGATAAGCTTTAGCAATTATCATTATTTGTAAGGGCAGCTACAGAGGTTTGGGGGATGAATGCCTCTTCAGTTTTGATCCACACTCCCTGAACCCAAAGTTCCCCACTGGCAATGTCTGTTCCGGCCTTGAGTCAGTTTCCCCAGCCACCCACCCAATGGCACTGCTCTCAGCTGTCCTGTGCCCCCAGGCCTCCCCAAGGGTGTTCAGGCCTTCAGTCCTGATGGTAGAGCCACACCTGCTCTGCCACCACGAATGGCCCCTAAGCAGGGCCTCTGGGTGGGGGATGGGTGCACGCAGGTATTTCTGTCAAACCACCATTCCTGCAGTATGCAGACAGGTCACCTTAGTCACCACACAGAGGCCTCCCCCTGGGCCCTCAAGCGACATTTCCTGGACGTCTCAACCTATTATGAGTCCTCTCATAAGAAACAAGAGAAGCTGGGACTTCCCTGGTGGTCCCGTGGTTAAGACTCTACCTTTCAATACAGCAGATGCGGGTTCCATCCCTGGCCTGGGAACTAAGAACCCACAAGCCGCAGGGCAACTGAGCCCGCACAACCGCAACTTGAGAGAATGTGCACCACACGGAAGACCCAGCACAGCCAAGATTTTTTAAAATTTAATTAATTAAAAAAATTACTTTAAAAAAGAAATGAGAGTTAGACTTCCTGAGAGGTCAGATTTCCTACTTTGAGCAGGAAGGTCTGATGCTGGGCAAGGATTCCCAGAAAAGGGTCCTCTCCTCCAGGCTGAACTACAGAGGGCTGCCCATGTCCCCTTCCCTCCAGCCATTCCTGGGAGCCCCGAGAGCTCCAAGCTATTTGCACCCCAATGCCTCCCCACTGTGGACACCCCACAGCCAGCTCACCCAGGCTGGGCTGTTCTCTGTGCCCAGCTAGTAAGGATGGGAAGAGAAGGCAGCAGGCTAGCCACCTGGATCACTGAGCTGCTCCTATGCCGGGATGCATGGGGAAGCAAGGAGAGCCCCACCTGAGCACACGTGACTGACCCTCCCACCGCCCCAGCCAGAGCTGCTCTGAGCCACTCAGCTCCTCTCCATGTCCCTCCTCTCGGCCAAGGGCCCCTCAGCTCCTGCTGTCCTGCACAGGGGCACTCTGGCAGGTGGCTGGCTGAGACCAGAAAACATGTTTATTTAAGTGAGCCTGTCTCTCTAGACTGTGTGGATATCCAGGGCAGAGACCATAGTTAATCCTCTTCCTGTTTTCTTTTTTTTTTCTTTCCCCTCTTTGTTTCTGGAGTTCAGTAAACACAGACCAACCCAAGAGCTCCAGGAAGACACCCGATTATGTTTTGAAAGCGAAAGTGTTGGTTGCTCAGTCGTGTCTGACTCTTTTCTATCCCAGGGACTGTAGCTCACCAGCCTCCTCTGTCCATAGAATTCTTCAGGCAAGAATACTGGAGTGGGTTGCCATTCCCTCCTTCAGGGGATCATCCCGACACAGGGATCAAACCTGGGTCTCCTGCATATAAGGCAGATTCTTTTCTGTTTGAACCACCAGGGAAGCCCGATTGTGTTTTAGGATCCAAGTATCCCAGCCAGCTGCCCGGCCGTCCCCAAACCTGAGAGCCCGAGAGGATCAGGGAGGCCCCTGCCCAGAAAACTCAAGGCTCACTGCTTCTCTCTTGGAAGTTTTATTGGTCCTGGGGAAAGGGAAGCAGGCAGGCCCCTGCCTCGGGGGAGAGTGCCGCAAGCCCTCACTGTTTCCCGTTGCCGTTGATGGGCCGGTTCATGTGCTCCGGGGAGGCCAGGAAGGCCTTGAGCTTGGGCCGAGAGTTGAGGCGGGCCACATAGGCCGAGAGCAGGGGGAAGGAGTCCAGACAGCTGGGGGCCAGGACCTGGTGAATCCGAAGCAGGTCCAGCAGGTTGTAGTCCGCAAAGGAGATCTGCAGGGCAGAGCAGGGTGGGACTCAGAGGGCATGGGAGTTGGGGGGAGGGCACCCGAGGCGGTCCCCAGCTTCGCTGAACCCATGACTCCCGTGCTGTCTCTGCGCGGCTGTGCCATCTGGACAGAGCAGGGTGCGGAAGGGGCGGGCGGGGCCAGCTCACCTGGTCGCCCACGATGAAGGCCTGGCCACCCTTGTTCTGGGACAGCAGGGTCTCAAAAGGCTTCAGGTGCTGGGGCAGTGCCTTCACATAGTCCTCCTTGCCCGCCTCCTGCCAGAGAGAGGCCACTGGGTATCATCCTCCCGGCCCTGGCCTGCGGCCCACCCTGTCCCCGTCCCCCGCCCCCAGGGATGAGGGG
>SJYT01042112.1:606478-617333 GCA_006410635.1 Cephalophus harveyi
TCCCGTCCATTTCAGAGGCTGAGTCTTCTCTAGTGTACTCTTGCCATGATCACTCCCCAGATTTGCAAAAGCCTCATATTATCTTTCCAGATCGCACAGACACCGCCCTGCTTAGACTACCCAAAGAGCATCTCCAAGCCAGCTGGCTGAGGCCTTCAGGAGTGGGCCTGCCGTCCCTCCAGCTCCATCCATCTCCTGACACTCTCCTTCGCACACACACAGAGGCACACCCTGCCTCTGCGTAACTGCTCTCAAGTGCCCAGATGTGCCCTGTGCCTGCAGACTTGGTGCATCTGAAAGTACCAGCAACCCTTCCTTCTGCACCTGCTCCAGGAAGTCCTCCTGACCTCCCTGGGCTGAGGATCAGGGAACCACCTCTGGCTGGTCATCTCCTGTCCTAGCACCGTTCTGCCATGGCCTGCTACCTGACCAGTCCCTCCCCCAGGCAGGGAGGCAGAAGGCTGTGTCCAGTCTACGGTGGCTCTTGATTCCCACCACCCCCTCCCCAGAACCAGAAGCAGCCCCAGGGGGGACATCAGCCAGAGCCACAAGAAGGGGGTGGTATAGGGCGAGAAGGAAACAAGCCCCTTTCTTTCTTGTCCTCCATGTCCACCCCCGCGCCTGCGCTTACGTAGTTGGTGTAAATGAGGGAGGCATATTTGCAGCGAAGGTCCTCTACGCCGTCATTCACCATGTCCACCAGGGCTGCCTCCCGCTGGTCCTTCCCATACAGCCCTGCGGTGGCAGGAGAGCAGAGGGCGTGAGTGGGAGCCTGAAAGCCACCGCAACCTGACCTCCCCACCCCCGCAGCCAGGCCACGTGGCTGCTGGTGTGCATGGGCCAGGCAGGAGGGAGGGGGATGCGGAGGAAGAAAGGGGCTGAGTCCACGCTCGGAATTCAGGGGCAGGTGGCCCCGCCCTAGGGCAGGGATCCTTCCAGCCAAGGTCTCCAGCTCTGCAGGTGGATTCTTTACCAGCTTAGCCACAAGAGAAGCCCAAGAATACTATCTCTTCTGCAGGGGATCTTCCCGACCCAGGAATCGAACCAGGGTCTCCTGCGTTGCAGGTGGATTCTTTACCAACTGAGCTACCAGGGAAGCCCTAGATAACCTCTGCTGCTGCTGCTGCTGCTAAGTCGCTTCATTCGTGTCCGACTCTGTGCGACCCCATAGACGGCAGCCCACCAGGCTCCACTGTCCCTGGGATTCTCCAGGCAAGAATACTGGAGTGGGTTGCCATTTCCTTCTCCAATGCATGAAAGAGAAAAGTGAAAATGAAGTCGCTCAGTTGTGTCCGACTCTTAGCAACCCCATGGACTGCAGCCTCCCAGGCTTCTCCGTCCATGGATTTTCCAGGCAAGAGTACTGGAGTCGGGTGCCATTGCCTTCTCCATTCCACAGGGTGGCTGGGCGATTTGACTGGCATGGAGGAGGCTCAGCAGGTGCTCAGGAAGGCTGGCTGATGCCTGCCGGCCAGGCCTGGGCTACCTCCCCTACTCCCGACCCTCTTCCCTCAGGTCCCACCAACACTGTCTTCATCCCTTAAGGCACAAAACTCTTGTCTTCTTTTTCTTCCAGAAGAGCTCCCTTTGCTTATTTGACCTGAGCTAAAAGTCACCTGAAATTTGCCTCCCCCAGTTCTTAACATCCGGTATTCAATGAGCTACAGAGCAAAGAAAACCATAAACAGTTGCAATTTTATATCAAAAACAACCTTCCTGTACAGTTCCCTTCCTGCTACATTCTCCCTTTGCAGCACATTCCACAGCCCTGATACGGACCACACGCCCCCACCTGCAAAGACACACCCACACCGGCACAACCCTTTCACACACATCACACATACTCAAACACACCTGCACACCCCCACGCACAATGATCGGGACTAGAATCTCACCAGGCACCGCAGAGGCCCCCTCCTCTGGGCTCTCGAGGGCCTGAGAGGGACAGCCAGACCTCAGTCTTCCTGCACAGGCAGGGTCCCCTGGGGGAGGAAATGGCAACCCACTCCAGTGTGCTTGCTGCCGTCCAGTCGCTCAGTCGTGTCCGACTCTCTGCGACCCCGTGGACCGCCGCACGCCAGGCTTCCCTGTCCATCACCATCTCCCGGAACTTGCTCAAACTCATGTCCATCAAGTCGGTGATGACATCCAACCATCTCATCCTCTGTCGCCCCCTTCCCCTCCTAGGTCTGGGCAATTGAAGTGGAGGGTTGAGGTGGATGAGGTTGAGGGGTGACCCTGGCTGGTGTTCCCTGCCCCCGCCCCGTCCTGCTGTGGCTCCAGCCCCAGATCTCTGTCCCTTTTCCCCGGTTCTGAGTAGACTCTGTCTCTTATACACATCTGCCCCCCGTGCTGAGTCACGGCGCTGGCCGCGAGCCGCGGCGCCGCCGCCCCCCGCCCCACCGCTTAATCTCTGTCCCCTGGGGGCCCGCAGCACCCCGGGGACCGATTGCTGAACGTCCGCCGGGCACTGATGGGCGAGGGCTTCCAGAGCCCGGAGGGTCCGCGTGGTCGGAACCCTAGTGGGGTCGCAGACCCCAGACACGCAAGCCCCTGCGTGTGGACACTTGTTCCACAGACAAAAGGCAGATGCTGCACACGAAGACGGAGACACACCCCTGTGCACCGACGCGCACACACCCAGCTCACACCCTAGGTTGGCTTTTCAGACCCATGGACTGTTTGGAGGCCACCGTGGGGTTCTTGTGCCCTGCTGCCCCTTCATTACCATTTTTCTCTAAATTAATTAATTTAAAAATTAATTGGGCTTCCCAGGTGGCGCTAGTGGTAAAGAAGCTGCCTGCCAGTGCAAGAACCCCTGGTTCAATTCCTGGGTCGGGAAGATCCCCTGGAGGAGGTCATGGCAACCCACTCCAGTATTCTTGCCTGGAGAGTCCCGTGGACAGAGGAGCCTGACGGGCTACAGTATAGGGGGTCACAGAGCTGGAAAAGACTGAAGCGACTGAGCACACACAAAAATTAATTAATTCTCACTTCAGCTCAGATATGCCTGCAGAGGGAACCTGTCTTACTCCCCTAAGTGGAAGCAAGCACCGCTTGTGACAAGCACCTCAGCGTAGGCATGCAACCCAAGGACAAGATGGTTTGTTAAATCCCAGACAACGGGACACTGTGTGTGTGTGTGTGTGTGTGTGTGTGTGTGTGTGTGTGTGTGTATGTGTGTTAGTTGCTCAGTCCTGTCCAACTCCTTGCAACCCCATGGACTGTGGCCCACCAGGCTCTGTGGTGCACTGAATTCTCCAGGCAAGAATACTGGAATGGATTGCTGTTTCCTTCACCAGGAGATCTTCCCGACCTAGCGATCAAACTCAGGTCTCCTGCACTGGAGGCACGTTCTTTACGGTCTGATCTTCCCTTTTCAAATGTGCCACTAACAAGGTTAGGTGTTTCTGGCACAATAACACCCGGCTGATCAGCGTCCTTCAGTTCCATCAGGATTGAGAGCGATTTTAAAGGATTCCGGGACAAGCATCCAAGCTATTTAGCCCCAACTGTCCACCTGGGAGCCCCTTTCCAAGTTGTTCAGGCCCTACTCTGGGTCTCCCTGATGGCAGTGATGGAGAAAGCTTCAGAGAGGGGTGTCCAGGTGGTGTTTCATAAGGACCCCTCCCCGAGAGCTGGCTGAGCTGGCTGACGATCCAGAGGAGCCAGGCCCCGGGCAGGACACCTTAGGCTGGGCCCTGGGCAAGTTCTCCAAGCACATCCAGGTGGAAGCTTCTGGACTTGGTGACTGTGTGGGGAAGGAAGCTTTATGGGAGACGGAGAGGGGGACCCGGGAGGAGAGGCAGCCACTGGGAGGACATCCAACATCCTGCTGGACCTGGTGAATCCAGGTGTTTGTGGGATTGGGGTGGCGGTCTGGTCAGAGGCAGAAAGAAAACCCAGACAGGAGTCAGGAGAACCGCATTCCTGCCTAAGGATCAGTGCGCCTCTCCTGACCCCCTTGACATCTCCTGAACCCCCACCCTGCCCCACCCCAGCAGGGATTCTTCAGGGGCCGTGCAAAGCTTGAACAATATCGTCAATATGTAACTTTCTAAGTGGATAATGAAACAATCATTTCCTTGTACGTCACCACTGGCCCAGGCAGAGGAGGTACAGGCAAGGACAGGCACTGCTCTGAGGCAGTCAGTTCTGGCCCCCGGAAGGGCTGGGCCAACCCATCAGCACAGTCCTTGGGCCTTAGCACACGCTCCAGGTTCCCACCCGCCAGGGGCTAGCACAAAGGGTCTCTGCTCCTCCCCTACTCCCGACCCTCTTCCCTCAGGTCCCACCAACACTGTCTTCATCCCTTAAGGCACAAAACTCTTGTCTTCTTTTTCTTCCAGAAGAGCTCCCTTTGCTTATTTGACCTGAGCTAAAAGTCACCTGAAATTTGCCTCCCCCAGTTCTTAACATCTGGTATTCAATGAGCTACAGAGCAAAGAAAACCATAAACAGTTGCAATTTTATATCAAAAACAACCTTCCTGTACAGTTCCCTTCCTGCTACATTCTCCCTTTGCAGCACATTCCACAGCCCTGATACGGACCACACGCCCCCACCTGCAAAGACACACCCACACCGGCACAACCCTTTCACACACATCACACATACTCAAACACACCTGCACACCCCCACGCACAATGATCGGGACTAGAATCTCACCAGGCACCGCAGAGGCCCCCTCCTCTGGGCTCTCGAGGGCCTGAGAGGGACAGCCAGACCTCAGTCTTCCTGCACAGGCAGGGTCCCCTGGGGGAGGAAATGGCAACCCACTCCAGTGTGCTTGCTGCCGTCCAGTCGCTCAGTCGTGTCCGACTCTCTGCGACCCCGTGGACTGCCGCACGCCAGGCTTCCCTGTCCATCACCATCTCCCGGAACTTGCTCAAACTCATGTCCATCAAGTCGGTGATGACATCCAACCATCTCATCCTCTGTCGCCCCCTTCCCCTCCTAGGTCTGGGCAATTGAAGTGGAGGGTTGAGGTGGATGAGGTTGAGGGGTGACCCTGGCTGGTGTTCCCTGCCCCCGCCCCGTCCTGCTGTGGCTCCAGCCCCAGATCTCTGTCCCTTTTCCCCGGTTCTGAGTAGACTTAACGCAACTTCCCTGATTGCCCTGGGGTATGCAGGAGCATCTGTCTACCCCTACACTCCTTCCCTGTGCCAGTGGATCTTAAGAGATCTCCAGGGTTAGTTTTATTTTTTCAGGCAGGGCTTTATTGGGGCCTCTACCCAGGTTCAATCCCTGGGTCAGGAAGGTCCTCTGGGGGAGGAAATGGCAACCCACTCCAGTGTTTTTGCCTAAAGAATTCCATGGACAGAGGAAGCTGGTGGGCTACAGTCCGTGGGATCCCAAAGAGTCTGACATGACTGCGCGACTAATACTTTCACTTTTACTTCCTGGTAACAGCAAGGGAGATGGAGAACAGAGCCACCAACCGTTTCCCTCGCCCTCTGGCGTGTTGTGGGGGGCGGCGGTGGTGAGCTTGTTCTTATATTGAGTGAGGGTAGTAGTGGTGTGTCCCGGGGTCAGGCCGGAGGGCTGGCTTAGGTGTTTGTCCACTCCTCTGGTAGTTCCGGGGTTCATTTCAACTTGTCTCATCCCCGCTCTCCTCCCACGGCGCAGTCGCCGGGCCATCCTGGGCCGTTCCTGCCTGCTGGACCTCAAGGGTGTGTGCGGTGTATGTGGAGCACGCCTGCTCCTCAGGTTCTGGTCCGAAGTCACTGCTCGTCTGCTCTGGCTCCGCCCTCCCCCTTTGTGTGCGTTTAGTTAGTTCTGTGTTCCCTTTATCCCCACATTCCGTTCTGCTGCGTCCCAGGTATGTGAACACTCAATTTACATAAGTAGCGCCGGCCTGCTGTCCCAAATGGCTGCTCCAGCCCGCCCCAAACCCCAGCTATTCTTCAGATTCATTCCTATCCTACAGACTCATTCCAGACCCATGTACCCCCAACACGCAGCATCAGCAGCTTTGGAATATTCGCCAGTCTTATTGGTATAAAGTTGTTCTAAATGGCATCCCTCTTTCCTAAGGATCTGCATTGTCTTGTCCCATGCACCCTGAATTTTGCTTTCCTCTTCTGTTTTGCTCTTCATATCTTGACCATTTTCTATTTGATTTGCTTCCTATTTCTTGCTGATTTGCAGGAGTTTATTCTAGATGTCGGGCTTCCCTGGTGGCTCAGACAGTAAAGAATCTGCCTGCAATGATGGAGGCATTGGGTTCCCATCTGGGTTGGGAAGATCCCCTGGAGAAGGGAACGGCTACCCACTCCAGTATTCTTCTTGCCTGGAGAATCCCATGGACAGAGGAGCCTGGAGGGATACAGTCCTTGAGGTCACAAACGTTTCAAGCATTACAAAAACCTTCTCTGTTCAGTCTATCTCTTCCCTTTGCTCAAGATGTCTTTCATTAAACAGTGTAATCAAATTCATAGACGTGTTTTGTTAAACAGTGTAATCAAATTCATCAGGAGGGTTTTCTCTGGGGGAGTGGATTGCTTGTGTTTTGTGCTTTTGAAACTTTGTTTAAAAATCCTTTTATTTCTGAATGTTTTTATTTTGTTCTGTGTTGCTTTTAGCTGTGCTGTGCGGCATGCGGGATCTTACTTCCCCAGCGAGAGGTGGAACCTGTGCCCTTTGCATTTGAAACATGGAGTCCTAACCACTGAGCTACGAGGGAAGTCCCGTTACTGCTTGTTTTAACAACAGAATACATGGAACGTTTATACTTGCGTGACTTGTACGAGGCAATATTCTCTACTTAGATCACACAGCTTGGGGATTAATAATAAAAACAAAAACAACTTAAAAAAAATCTTTAATGACAGCCCTGGATCACAATAATATGCCCTTATGTTTTCTTTTATTAACTTTGTCAAGTCACTTTCACATTTACACCATCAGTCCATCAAGAGGCCACCTTGCCTGTACTGTCAGGGAGGAATTCACCTCGCCAACACCGTCTACTGAACAATGTACCGACTTATATATTGAGCTCCTGGAGCTGTCGGGTCTGCTCAGCATTTCTGTATTCTCTTCTGTGTCTGTTCCTTGGCCAGTGCCATAATTTTTCAAAAAAATATTTATTTAGTTAATTTACTTATTTGGCTGTGCCAGGTCTTGGTTGAAGCACGTGGGATCTTTTAGTTGCAGCCTGTGGCATGTGAACATGTGCGAGCAACCCGGGATCGAACCCAGGCCCCCTGTACTGGGAGCAAGGAGTCTTAGCCGCTGGACCACCAGAGCCAGCAGCCTTCCCTGGATGATCAAGGATGTCCCCAGACAGCGCCAGAGGTCCCCTGGGGGCGCTCAATCTCCAACAATTGAAAACCACAGGTCCAGAAGGACGTTTTCATCCTCTCCTTGCGCTTCAATTTTAAATGCATCTGGAGCTCCAGCAAGAGGGAGAGCCACGGTTGCACTTTGGATATGTTCTTTAGGGAGACGTTTTCTTCTTAGAAATGCTGCAATGTTTTTTCCCTCTTCTCCCTCTTTATCACCATGACACCAAATTTCTACTCCAAAGTGAAAAAACAAACATATCCCTCTGCAATCAGGACCTGAGCTGCTGATCAGAGCCTGACTCTGATTCTACTCTCTCTGTCTCTCTTTTTTTAATAGTAATTGCTCCCACTTCCTTCTGGGTAAGCGCCCACCTGGCTACGTTGTTCCAGGCTTCTGGCATCCCGTTGCCATGGGGAACCCAGATCTGCCACAGCCTCGCCTACTGCCAGCCCTGGCCTGCAGAGGGGCACGGCCATGAGATGCATAGTGAGGCTGGGGCCCTCTCGCCAGTGCAACCTTTACTTCTTTGGTTTATGTGGAGTTCCCAGCCTTACGCAGAATATCCAGTCCTGCGTGCCTGCTTCTCTGAGCCTTATACCTGTACTTCCCTTATAGCTCAGTCGGAAAAGAATCTGCCTGCAATGCAGCAGACCCGGGTTCGATTCCTGGGCTAGGAAGATCCTCTGGAGAAGGAAATGGCAACCCATTCCAGTATTCTTGCCTGGAAAAGTCCATGGACAGAGGAGCCTGGCGGGCTACAGTCCCTGGGGTCACAAGAGTCAGACACAACTTAGCGACTTAACTTGTAACTGTACCTTCCACCATCTACCATGGCAATCCTAGCATTTCTACCTCACTTGGTGTGGATATTACTGCTGAGAGCCGCCCTAACAGTTCTAGTGCCCCATTTCCTGGGGTCCTTGCCAGAAATTGAGTCCAATAGCCCTGGGGAGTGTTCCCAGGTCAATAAACTCTCCTTGGTTCAACATCAGATTCCTTTGATCACCACCCAGCCCCTGGCACATTCTCCTGGTCCGTGCTGTCTGGGTCTCTGGCTCCTTGGAAGGCGGTCTTATTCCTCCCTTATCAGCCCAGCTTGTCCCCACCTAGTCCTATGGTGATCTCACCTAGTTATTTGCACAGTGGTTGGAAGAGGCTGGGGGGGAGGGGGCGCTGCATGCTGTCTTGCTTGCATCTTCTTCAAGCAAGTGGGACAGGGGTGGGGGTGAACATTAGCCCTTAACCGAGAGTGGTGGGCCACTTCTGGCTTGAAGGTTCAGCGGAAGCTGGGGATTCAAGAATTGGGCGGGGGTGGTGTCAGCCCAGATGTTGCCCTGCCGTATGGCAGAGTCTCCTGACCTGGGCATAGCAGATATGCCTTGATGGAAACTGTACCTTCTTTAGAGCTCAGCTGCTCTCCGGATTAAGTTCCTGGCCTGGCACTCGGCCCTCCAGCTCTGCAGGGGGGTAGAAGCCTAGCTCTCTTCCTTCACACCCCTTAGCTTTTCATCCCAATTCAATGTGCTCAGCCTTTCACTGTCTTTTTTTCCAAAGCATCAGTCAAGCTTAGCAGTGGACATCTGATTCCACCATCCTTGTAGGTACACCTGCCCTCCTGCTTCTCACATGCCTGATCTATTTCCACACATGGTACATTCCTTTCCACTGCCTCCCCCCGCCCCAATTAAAGTATGGCAGTCACTCTGTTACCTGGGCCAGGAGCCCTCTCTGCCACTAGCGAGGCATGTCATCACCGCCAGCTGGGTGATGAGTGACCCAGCTCCAAACTCCCATTGAGTGTCTGCTTTCTGGGTCACTTCTGTTACCAGCTGCGGTACGGGCTCCCCAGGAAGCAGAGCTCAGCCTGTGGAAGGTTTATAGGGAGAGTTCTTAGGGTCAACACCCAGGGGAGAGAAAGGAAGGAAACAGGATTGGGTGGAGGGATAAACTGAGCTGAAGTGGGGTCTCCATGAAGGTCTCAGCCAACCCCATGGGAAGTGTGGAAGCTGGATGGTTCTGGAAGATTGTCCTGAGTTCAGACAAAGGTTGAGTGTTTTTACTCCTTTGTCATCCAGTCACTGGGGACTTCCTTGGTGGGTCCACTGGCCAAAACTTGCACTCCCAATGCAGGGAGCGGGGGTTTCCATTCCTGGTCAGGGAACTAGATCGCACATGCCTCACCTAAAGACACCTCTCGCTGCAACAGAGATCGAAGCTCCTGCGTGCCGCGACTAGGACTCAGCACCAGGGCTTCCCTGGAGGCTCAGTGCTGAAGAAGCTGCCTGCCTGCCAATCAGGAGACGTGGGTTCAATCCCTGACCCAGGAAGATCCCACATGCCGAGGAGCGACTAAGCCCGTGGACCACGGCTATTGAGCCTGTGCTCTGGAGCCTGGGGGCCACCACGGCCGAGCCCACACGCCCTGGAGGCTGTGGTCTGCAGCAAGAGAAGCCACGGCGATGAGAAGCCCATGCGCCGCAGCTTGAGAGTAGCCCACACTCGCCACAGCCAGAGAGCCCGGGCAGCAAGGAGACCCAGCGCAGCCAAAACAAATAAACCAAGTTAGTTTTTGAAAAAAGACTCAGCACAGCCCAATAAATAACTAAGCAGAACTTCCAGTAAAAATAAATCAACCAGTCACTGGATGTGGGCTGGGAAGGAGGCGTGAACTCAGGCGTGAACTCGAATGTCTTCCAAAGCAGTTCCAAAGAGGACAGGCGGCCCAGGGCTGTTTGCCACCAGTGTGCCAGGGCTGGGGAGCTGGTCCTGCCCCTCGGTTCAGAAGGGAATTCTCCTCAGCAGGCAGTGCAGCATCTCCCCGGAGAGGAAAGCGGAAACACACAAGAGAGAATTCTTAGAAGTTCAGAATGATTGTCAACACAAAAATCTAACTAAAGGGTTGCAGTATAAAGAGATGTTTTATTATTTTTTTGTTGTTACTATTCAGCAGGTAAAAGAAAAAGACTAGCGACAGGAAAAATGAAACCAAGAGTTTTGCCATCCAACTAACAGAGCAGAGAAAATGACATTATGCACAGGTGGTAGGAGAGGGTTTTGTGAGCTAGTTCAGTCGCTCAGTCGTTTCTGACTCTTTGTGACCCCATGAATCGCAGCACGCCAGGCCTCCCTGTTCATCACCAACTCCCGGAGTTCACTCAGACTCACGTCCATCGAGTCCATGATGCCATCCAGCCATCTCATCCTCGGTCGTCCCCCTCTCCTCCTGCCCCCAATCCCTCCCAGCATCAGAGTCTTTTCCAATGAGTCAACTCTTCGCATGAGGTGGCCAAAGTACTGGAGTTTCAGCTTTAGCATCATTTCTTCCAAAGAAATCCCAGGGCTGATCTCCTTCAGAATGGACTGGTTGGATCTCCTTGCAGTCCAAGGGACTCTCAAGTGTCGTCTCCAACACCACAGTTCAAAAGCATCAATTCTTCGGTCTTCACAGTCCAACTCTCACATCCATACATGACCACAGGAAAAACCATAGCCTTGACTAGACGGACCTTAGTCGGCAAAGTAATGTCTCTGCTTTTGAAAATGCTATCTAGGTTGGACATAACTT
>SJYT01042112.1:617859-655555 GCA_006410635.1 Cephalophus harveyi
AAAAAAAAAAAAAAAACTGACATCTACAGCCATGGCTGAGGAGTTTCAGAATATCCAGAGTGAAAAAATCTAAACGATTCCCTGGAGGAAAAAAAGCACTGCTCACAAAAAAATGAAATCAGACTGGCCTTAGATCCCTACCCTTACCCAGCATCTCCCCCACCACCACCTCCTTACCCCAACAACCCAGGGTAGAGATGAGAGGATCTCCAGGCTGAGGTGGGGACGATTTCCAGACAAGAATGTCCACTCAGCCAAATGATGGGTCAAATGGAAAGATAGACATTTTAGATATGAAGGCCTCGAAAAATCTAGCATCCATGCCTTTCTTAGGAATCGGTGTGAAGTTTCACTGCAGCCAAATCAGAGTGTGGAGCAAGAAAGTAGACCAGGGACCTGGAGCCCCTCTCTGCTCCCTCAAGCCCGACAGCACCCAGCAACCTGGGCTGATACCTCTGTGAGCCAGGCCCTGGAAGGAGGAGGCCCAAAATGGGGAGGCTCCCCCTCAAATCGCTCTGGCCCCCTCCCATGGTGGGTTTAGCAGCCTGCTGAGGGGCCTGGCCAAACACGGGCCGGTCACTGTGACTGCCTGGCCTCTGGGGGCCCAGCCGTGAGCCTCGCTGAAAGAGGCCGACAGCAGCCCACCTTGGGAGCTCTACCTCCCACGGGAGAGCTGGTCCCCAAGAGCAGGCTGATGCCAGGGAAAGCCCACGGCCCTGGGCTGATCCAGTGCCGCTCTATGCCCGCTGACCTGCCATGGGAAGAGTGACCAAGGGCTCGGGCTCGGTCAAGCCTCAGAGGCCAAGCCAGGGGCACGAAGGGAAGATGATGCCACCCCACCGCTCCCCAGAGGGCTGAGAGGGCCTGGGGCTGGATTCCTGGGGCTCCGGGGCCCTGCTCACATCACTCGTGGTGTCCCACCACAACCTGATAACCAGGTGAGCTCGTGTAGCGGTTCAGCGTTCAGAGTAATCCCCTCAAACCTCCCGGAGCACCCGGAAACCCCAGAAGGGCTTCCATCTCCGGCCGTGCTGGAGCAGGGCCAGCTGGTAACAGCAAGGCTCTTCCAGGGTCTGTGTCCTCTTAGTGCCAGGATGCGGACGTCCACTGCGCTCGAGGACAGGTGAAGGCCGCAGGCATGGCCCCCCCGCTGCACGGGCCTTGAGAAAGTATCAGCAACAGTCCTGGGACAGCCTGGAGGGCCAGGGGTTAGGAGTCTGTGTTTCCACTGCAGAGGGCACAGGTTCAATCCCTGGTGGGGGAACTAAGATCCTGCATGCCAAGTGGCCCAGCTAACAAATAAATAAAACAATAATAGCACAGGGACTTCTCTGGTGGTCCAGGGGTTAAGAATTGGCCTGCCCATGCAGGGGGCACGGGTTCACTTCCTGGTCCAGGAAGACCCTACATACCTGGGGGCAACTAAAGCCTGTGTACCCCAATACTGAGGCCTGTGTGCCCGTGCTCTGAGGCAGGAGGAGCCACCATAATGAGAAGCGTGTTCGCCACAACTAGAGAAAGCCGATGTGCGGCAACAAAGACCCAGTGCAGCCCAAAATAAATTTGAAAAAAATATTTAATTTAAAAATAATAGCCCTGCCACCAGACAGACCACACCTCACCATTGCACAGCTCTCAGGGACCAGCCTGCACCCTGCCTGCTTTACTAAAACCCTGGGAAGACACAGTTAGCGTCCAGAGCTGAGGAGCTGTTGTTCAGTCTCTAAGTTGTGACTTTGCAACCCCATAAACTGCAGCACGCCAGGCTTCCCTGTCCTTCACTGTCTCCCAGAGTTTGCTCAGATTCATGTCCATTGAGTCGGTGATGCCATCCAACCATCTCATCCTCTGTCACCCCCTTATCCTTCTCCCCTCTTTCCCAGCATCAGGATCTTTTCCAGTGAGTTGGCTCTTCCCATCAGATGAGCAAAATATTGGAGCTTCAGCATCAGCATCAGTCCTTCCAATGAATATCCAGAGTTGATTTCCCTTAGGATTGACTGGTTTGATTTCCTTGCTGCCCAAGGGACTCTCAAGAGTCTTCTCCAATACCACAATTCGAAAGCATAGGCCTCCACAAACTGAGCAATCAAGAAGGCAAGTCCCCTGCCCTGGTGGCACTAGGGTTAGAGTTCCCCCTCTTGGGCTTCAAGGGCAAGAGTGTACTCCTGGGGCCAAGTGGCTTGCATTATAGCTCCCCCACACTTTCAGGGACCTTGGCCTCGCTCCTTAGAATTTTTATGCCTCCCTTTCCTCACGTGCAAAGTGGAGACAAGCTGTGGGGGTTAAATGAGATGATACTGGCACACAGAGGTATCATTCATACCCAGCCTGGTCCCTGCCCACTGCCCTGCACTCCAAATAGAGCCACAGATTCTTCTCTTCCACCTCCCCAGTTAGCAGAGGGAAGGTGGTCAGAACCCACTGGGCAAACTCAGGATCCAGACCTCTGGTCCTCCCCATCTATCCTGGCATAGATGCTTTTTCTGCTCTCAGGATCTCTGCTCCCTGAGACTGGCTCCAGGGAGCACACCCCACCCTAGAGCCATCCCCACACCTGCCAGGGGCTGATGAGTTCCCGCCTCGTGTGGGAGAAGCTGGTAAGGTTTTTCCTCCTGACACACATCCTGAGACACCCAGCCAGGGACCGTCAGGTGCGGGTCCTGGGCTGTGGGGAGCACCCTTCCTCTCTAGATGCCAAGGTTCTGGCACCCTCCTGAGGCACAGCCAGGGAGTGCAGCGGCCAGGAGGAAGGTGCAGCCCAGGCAGAAACTTGGCACAGAGAGGCAGGACCAGAAGATGCTGCCCAAGAAGAGCGGGACCACCCACCACCTCACACCCTCCACAGCTTTTTCCTGAACATCTGCTGAATATCTGGTCAAGGAACTGGTCAAGGCACCGAGAACTCAGCAGGGGGTGCGACAGAGTCCCTGAGCCCATGGAACCTGCCTGATCCCCTCCTCCCTGTGCACTGACAGATTCTGTCAATAAACACCCATGGGGCTAAATGTATCAGCCACTCCCCTTCCCAAGGGTGGAAATACTCACAAAAAACTTACCATAACAAGCTCCTTCTGTCTCAGGCTGGGACTCCCCAGAAGGCAGAGTCCGAGACCAGGGCATGGCTTGGGGCAGGCCGCTGGTTTGGGGCAGTGGTCCATGAAGCAGGAGTGAGGGGCCAGGGAGACTGGGAAGGGCTGGAGCTGAACCGGTGAACCTAGAGTCAGAAGCACCGTCCTCTCCCCGCAGGCTGGGTCAATCCGTTCACTTTGCTTTGAGTGGGGTTTCTGTGGCTTGCAGTCCAAATCATTCGAACAGAAGTGGAGGAGAGAGTGTTAGGAGTGAGCCCTCCAGCCCTGTGGTGGTGGCACATTTGTGGGCTTCAGGAGATGCTTGGTAGAATGTGAGAGAATGGCTGCTGTCAAACCAGGGATGTGTTACCCTAGTCAGACAGGGGCTTCCCCAGAGCCCACGGGGAGCTTCCCTGGGGGCCCGTATATGAAACAGAACTGAAATAAACCAGTTATTTAGTAGGCAGCTTATCCCCTCTAACCTTGATTCCTTAAAATAACTGGTTGAATATGAATTGATCTGTGCCGTGCCCCCCCGAAGTGCTGAAAATGGAGAAAAAAAGGGACTTCTTGATAACATTGCCTCTCTTTGCTGAGGATTTTTGCAAGGCCTGTTCACTACAAATCATTGTCAACTGAAAGTCAGAACTTCCAAACCAAATGCTGCATGGGGTCACGCTGGGTATTGGCAGCAAGTAACTTATTTTGCCAACTGCATGGTAAACCCCAGAAGGTGCCACCCCAGCAGGTGTGGTTCAGAGACCCCCTTCCCCTGATTGGAACTCAGAGGAGATGGGCCAACCGTGTAACAGAGTCAGCTGGAAGGAGCCTGGGTCTCCATCACCACGGGGAGTAGGTACCAGCCCATCCAGATGACTCTGGACTGTTAGTTGAACAAGAAAAGAACTAACTTGTTTCAGCTTCTCTTATTTGAAAGTTGTAACCTCAGTTGAACTTATATCCAATTAATACGCAACTGGAAGCAAGAATTCCCAGGTGGTTCAGTAGTAAAGAATCCACCTGCAATGCAGGAAACGTGGGTTCGATCCCCTTGAGAAGGGAATGCAATCCACTCCAGTATTCTTGCCTGGGAAATCCCAGGGACAGAGGAGCCTGGTGGGCTACAGTCCACGAGGCTGCGAAGAATCAGACACGACTGAGTAAAGAGTAATTACAAAGAAGCAGAAAGGTAGGCAATGGCTAGGAAGGTTTTCTCCAGCCCCCGAAAGTGAATATGTTTCTGTAAACAATCTCTTTTCTTAAAGCATATTCTATATGGCCAATCTTAATATTTAATATGTGATGACTAAATATTTAAAATCTTTGGCTTGAAAGGAGAGCTGATTACTAGCCACTTGTGCCCATATTTCAGAGTCCAACTCTCATCTTTTTTTAAAAAAAAAAAAGTTTGTGATTTCCCTGATGGTCCAGGGAAATGGTTAAGACCCCGCACTCCCAATGCAGGGGGCCTGGGTTACATCCCTGGTCAGGCTACCAGATCTCACATGCCACAACAAAACAAATAAAGAAAATAAAACTGCTTGTTGTATACATAGGATGGATAAACAACAAGGTCCTACTGAATAGCATAAAACACTACAAACAATACCCTGTGATAAACCAAATGGAAAAGAAAAGGAACAAAATACGTAAATGTGCATAACTGAATCAGTTTGCTGTAGAGCAGAAATTAATTCAACATTGTAAATCAACTGTTCTTCAATAAATTAAGGGGGGATAAAGAGTTTGCTGTTTGGAAATATTTTGTGTGGCAATATTACACAACCCTCAAGGATAAGAAAAGGTGTGTGACATCATTAGTCATCAAGCAAATAAAAACTGAAACCACGATACCATTAGATTACCACCATACATCCAGTACTTCCCTGGTAGCTCAGATGGTAAAGCGTCTGTCTATAATGCGGGAGACCCGGGTTCGATCCCTGGGTCGGGAGGATCCCCTGGAGAAGGAAATGGCAGCCCACTCCAGTACTCATGCCTGGAAAATCCCATGGACGGAGGAGCCTGCTAGGCTGCGAGTCGGACACGGCTGAGCGACTTCACTTCACCTCACATACATCCATTAGAAAAACTGGAAGCACTGACAATTCCAAGTGTCAGCAAGGACGTAGAGCAACTGGAGCCTTCATGTTTTCTTGGTGGAGGTGAGGTGAAGTCGCTCAGTCGTGTCCGACTCTTTGCGACCCCATGAGCTGTAACCTACTAGGCTTCTCTGTCCATGGGATTCTCCAGGCAAGAATACTGGAGTGGATTGCCATTTCCTTCTCCAGGGGATCTTCCCGACCCAGGGATCGAACCCAGGTCTCCCGCATTAGAGGCAGACGCTTTAACCTCTGAGCCAGCAGGGAAGTCCACGTTTTCTTGGTGGGAGTGTTAAAATGATTCAACTACTTGGAAAAATCGTGTTCTCTACTAAAGCTCCACTCCTGGGTATATATTTGCAATGGTTAATTTTATGTGTTAACTTGAATAAGCCACAGTACCCAGATGTTTGGTCAAATACTATTCTAGATGTTTCTCTGAAGGTTTTTTTTTTTCTTTAAGATGAGATTGACATGTGAATCAGTGGACAATGCCAGCCTACCCTTCAGATTTTGGATTTACCAAGCTTCCACAATCAAATAAGCTGATTCCTAACTCATAATAGGCCCAAACCAGACATTCAACCCAAATGTCAACCAATCAGTTATGATATGGTCACCCAGTGGAGGGCTTCCCTGGTGGCTTAGACGGTAAAGAATCTGCCTGCAAGGCAGGAACTTGGGTTCGATCCCTTGGTCAGGAAGATCCCCTGGAGAAAGAAATGGCAACCCACTCTAGTATTCTTGTCTGGAGAATTCCATGGACAGAGGAGCCTGGTGGGCTACAGTCCATGGGATCCCAGAGTCGGGCACAGCTAAGCGACTAACACACCCAGTGGAACGCTGCCACACGCCACAAGGATGAAACCCACAGACATTACATTAAGCCAAAGAAGCCACACAAAATAATGCCTGGTATACGACTCCATCTATATGAATTCAGGAACACGCAAAACTAGTTTACGGTGGTAGGAGCCAGAAGGACGTGTGGTTTGGAGGGCACTAACTTTGAGGGGACTTTATGGGGTTGAGGTATTAGAAACATTCTCTCTCTTGATCTGGTGGTAACTTCAGAGGTCTGCATGAATATGAAAACTCACAAAATCCACTTAAAGAGGAGTGCACTGTACAGTATGTGCAATGGAGGCATAATAATGTATTTATGGACGTGTTATACCTCAACAACAGCAAAATTTATCCCTGAAATTAAAAAATAAAATACCCATTTGGGCTTCCCTGGTGGCTCAGTGATAAAGAATCTTCCTGCCAATGCAGGAGACACAGGTTTGATCCGTGATCTGGGCAGATTCCACATGCCAGGGAGCAATTCAGCCCATGCACCACAGCTGCTGAGCCTGTGATCTAGAGACATAACTGTTGCTCCCTCACACCCTGTAGCCTATGCCTCACAAGAGACGCCACTGCAATGAGAAGCCCGCATTCGGCAGCTAGAGAGCTCCCACTCGCCTCCACTAGAGAAAAGCCTTCACAGCAATGAAGACCCAAATTAAATTAAAATTAAATAAATTAATTAACTAATTTTCTAAAAAAAAAGTTGAGGTAAATTTTTCTTTTACCATTTTGCATATTGGTTTGCTTTCTATGAAGCAATGATTCTTTGTGGTACTTGTGGTTCACTGGCATGAGGACTCAGCTCCTGAAAGAGTCCTTTAATCACAAACATCTAAGCTGTCTTTTTGGAAATTGGCTTTTAGCTCGCTTGCACTGTGCACAGGCAATGGACTCTACAATTTCAACCCACTGGAATGCGCTGACATTTCTATGGAATCAATTTTGGTATATGTTACACATGTATTGAAAAGAAAGTGTATTCTGGGGCTTCCCTGGTCCAGTGGTTAAGAATCCTCCTCGAAATGCAGAGGACACAGGTTTGATCCCTAGTTGGGAAACTAAGATCCTCAATGCAGTAGAACTAAGCCTACGCTCCTCAGCTACTGAGCCAGCTCTCCACAGCTAGAGAGTCCACGTGCTGCAAGCAAAGATCCTCCATGCCGCAACTAGGAGCCAACGCAGCCAAATAAATAAGCAAAAGTGTATTCTGTGGTTGTTTGGCTTTTCCATAATATTTTGAAGTTTTTCTCTGCCCGATCTATCAGTTACTAAGAGAAGCATGTTAAAATATCTGAATACAGACTGAAAGAAAATATAAATGAAACAAGATTGGCAAACACACACACACATGTAATGACTTCAGCTCTGTGTATGTCTCATTGCAATTCCATCAGGTTTTGCTTTATAAAGTTGGAGGCCATGATATTAGATACATACAAACTTAGAATTTTTTTACTTCTGGATAAATATTGAGGCTTTTCTCATTAACAAAATCCCCTCTCTATATTTTTTTAAAGTTTTTCATTCACAATGTATTGACTTTTGGCTTCCAATCGCTGTTGTCCTGTTGTGGATGCAGCTCCACTTTCTTTCAGGTGGTACCTGGGCAGCCTGCCTTTTTCATCCTTTCACTTTCAACCTCTCTGTATCCTACGCTTGAAATGTGTTCTTATACATAGAATATAATTTAATGTTCTTTTGTCATTCTGACATCCTGTGTCTTTTAATTAGAACCTTTATATCTATTTACTTTTTTTGAGGTAAACTTTTCCTTTTGAGATAACATCTTGCAAAACTGGAGTGCTACCATCACACCCAGGATGTTAACATTGATACAATCTAACCATCTTGTGCAGATTGCCCTGGTTTCAGCTGGACTCCTGTGTGAGTGTGTGTGTCTAGTTCTATGCAGTTTTATCACCTGTGTATGTTCACGCATCCACCACCACAGTCAGGACCCTGACCAGTTCCTCACCACACAATCTCTTACATCATCTTTTATAACCACACCAACCCCCACCCCCCCAGCCCCGCCCCAACACCACAACACTTCCAATCCCCTTGCCTGTCCTTAATCTCTGGCAACCACAATCTGTCCTCCATTTCTATAATTTAGTCATGACAAGAATGTTACATAAATGGAATCAAACAGTATGTAAGCTTTGGGATCAGCTTTTTGTCCCCCACTCAGCACACTTCTCTGGATTCCGGTTGCCCTGTGTATCAATAGTTCATTCCTCTCTTTGAAAATCAATCGATCAATTAATTTGACTGCACTGGGTCTTAGTTGCCCCACCTGTGATCTTCGGTCTTTTAGTTTCGGCACGAGGAGTCTCTTTTTTTTCTTTCTTAGTTGCAGCATGTGGGATCTAGCTCCCCATCCAGGGATGGAAACCCACCCCCCACTCCTGCAGGGGGAGTGTGGAGTCTTAGCCGCTGGACCACTACGGACGTCTCAGTTCATTGCTTTTATTCCTGAGTCATATTCCTTGGTATGTTTAACCACTCACCCACTGAAGGATATCTGTGTTAGTTTGGAGGCTTCCCAGGTGGCTCAGTTAGGGTTAGGGTTAGGGTGTTAAGAATCCTCCTCGCAACGCAGAGGACACAGGCTTGATCCCTGGGTCGGGAAGATCCCCTGGAGAAAAGAATGGCCACCCCCTCTAGTATTCTTGCCCGGAGAATCCCATGGACAGAGAAGCGTGGCGGGCTTACAGGGTTGCAAAAAGTCGGATACAACTGAAGCAGTTTAGCACCCACATACAAATGCTTAAGCACGCCTACCATAAACTGTGAAAATGAAAGTTGCCCAGTCGTGTCTGACTCTTTGTGACCCTTTGGATTATACAGTCCATGGAATTCTCCAGGCCAGAATACTGGAGTGGGTAGCCATTCCCTTCTCCAAGGGATCTTCCTAACCCAGGGATCGAACCCAGTCTCCCACACTACAGGCAGATTCTTTACCATCTGAGCCACCAGGGAAAAGTGGGAAAATGAAAGAACGCCATTTGCAGCAACAGGGATGGACCTGGAGATTATCACACTAAGTGAAGCAGTCAGACAGAGAAAGACAGACATCATGCGATACTGTTTATATGTGGAATCTAAAAAAAATGATACAAAGGAACTTATTTACAAAGCGGAAACAGACTTACAAACATAGAAAACAAATTTGTGGTTACCAAAGGGGAAAACAGAGAAGGCAATGGCACCCCACTCCAGTACTCTTGCCTGGAAAATCCCATGGACGGAGGAGCCTGGTGGGCTGCAGTCCATGGGGTCGTGAAGTCGGAGACTGAGCAACTTCACTTTCACTTTTCACTTTCATGCATTGGAGAAGGAAATGGCAACCCACTCCAGTGTTCTTGCCTGGAGCATCCCAGAGACGGGGGAGCCTGGTGGGCTGCCGTCTCTGGGGTCGCACAGAGTCGGACATGACTGAAGCGACTTAGCAGCAAAGGGGAAGGGGGTGGGAGAAGTAAATTAGGAGTTTGGGACAAGCAGATACAAATTACTATGTATAAAATAGACTCCACGTGACTCAGGGCAACTCTGAGCTTGCGCTCTAGAGCCCATGCCTTGAGCAAGAGAAGCCATCTCAGTGAGAAGTGTGCACCACAAGCAGAGGGCAGTTAGCGTGTAGCAATGAAGACCACCCCCCAGAATTTTTTAAATAAAGAAAACCTTTAGCTCAATGCCTGGCCTATAATAAATGTTTAATAAATGGCTGAACACAATTTTTGTAAGAAGCCAGCTCTGCGGATATTTTCATCACCCTTACCTTCAGGGCTATCTCAACATCTTGGGAAGGTGGCATCTCTTGTTTCACCATACGTTTTGCACAAATATGCAATTGAGCAAGAGGGGAAAGAAAACAACTGATAATATGTTGACCTCTAGCAAAACTTGAAGTTCGACAGTTTCAGCCAAGTCATCATTTGAGCACTTGCGTCTAGAATAAAATAAAGAAATATTACTACTTTGAGATTTCCTCTCCAAGTAAAGTTTTTTAAATCAAGTTTTCTATTATTCAGTTTTTAAAATCAACATGTTATTCAAGAATAAAAGCGATCATGTTCATGTATGGCAGACTCCAATACAACAATGTAAAGCAATTATCCTTCAATTAAAAAGAAATAAAATTTTAAAAAAAAGAATAAAAACCAAATGGATTGTTCTAATCACAACAGATAGAAAATTGATCTTTTCAGAGACAGCCCTCAATAGGTGAGTTTTCTGTTTTCTTAATTTTAAATTTAATTGTACTAATTTATTTTTAAATGCTTATTTTTATCTATTTGACTGTTCCAGGTCTCAGCTGCAGAGCGTGGGATCTAGTTCCCTAACCAGGGATCGAACCTGTGCCCCTGCATTGGGAGTATGGAGTCTTAACCATTTGACCACGAGGGAAGTATCCTATTCTTCTGTTTAAATAGTGTATTAGTCAGCAGTCTATCCAGAAACAGAAGCAGTAGGGGAGACACAGATACAAAATTTTTTTAATGATTTCTTTGCTTATTTTTGGCTTCACTGGGTCTTTGCTGGTTGCTTTGCTTAGTTTTGGCTGCACTGGGTCTTTGCTGATTTCTTTGCTTAGTTTTGGCTGCACTGGGTCTTTGCTGCATGGGCTTTCTCTAGTTGCGGTGAGTGGGGCTACTGTTCATTGCAGTGTACGGGCTTCTTGTTGCAGTGGCTCCTCTTGTTGTGGAGCACAGGCTCAAGGCGTGTGGCTCAGTAGTTGTAGTACATGGGCTCAATTGCCCCACATCATATGGGATCTTCCCTGACCAGGGATTGAACCTGTGTCCCCTGCATTGGCAGGCAGATTCTTAACCATTGGAGCACCCGGAAAGTCCAGAGCTGTTTTAGATGTATTGCCTTGTTTGCGTATGGCGATCAAGATCACAGAGCAAATGAGGGGAAGGGGTGGGACCTGAAGTCAAGCTCATTAGCTGCTCTTCAATGTGAATGACCTGCATGGAAAAAACTAATTGTTGGAATATGCGCTGGGGTGTTGGGCTGTGCTGGGTTTGCAATCAGGAATTGAGATCATCAAAGGAAAGCTTCCTGTTTGAAGAACCTTTATCCCGAGCACTAACCAGCACTTGTGCCCAGTGGTGTCAGAGAAGACACCAAACCTCAACCAACGGAACTAGAAAAGTTCCTCTCTGGAAAGTGGCTCATGAAACCTCCGGGCACCTGCCTTGCTTCGTGAACCCGGAAAGTTGCTCCATGTCCATCCCATGCTGGGACCAGATGCTGCTGGCCTGGTTCCGACCCTGTATTAGTTATCTACTGCTGTCTAACAAATGACCCCAAAGTTTATTCACTTAAAATAACAAATATTTATTATCTCCTTCTCTGGGTCAGAAATTTGGGAGTGGCTTGACTTAGCGGTTGTTGCCCAGAGTCACTGTTTTAAATATAGGCTTTATTATTATTTAGGTCTGGCAAGGCCAACAGATCAAGAGGCATCTGCCATCGAAGAAATAGTTTCTCACAGACCCCAAGAGAATGGGGCATGCCATTCTGGGGTAGGGGTGGGGGGCATCCACCCGAGGATGCACCAGGGGTGGTCAGGAGGCAGAGGGAGACGGGGAAACTTTGGGCAGAGCCTCTACTGTCGTTTGCATGCAAAGAAACACACAAGGCAGGGTAAGCAGGCCAAGGGCTGGTGAGTCTGTATCACTGCAGTGGGCTCTGGAGCATAGGGGCCATCTCTGGTCGCCTGGTACCTGGCCCTGGGGTGACGATGGCAGGTGTAAGGCCAGGGTATAAGAGCCCATTGAGGGAGGTGGGACACGGGCTCTAAAGTGGCTGGTTTGCATCTGAAAGGCACACTGTCAGGCCAGTTGTTACCATCACCTTCGCTGCTGTTCAGTCACCAAGTAGTGGGGGACTGCAGTGCACCAGGCTCCTCTGTCCTCCACTATCCAGAGTGCAGTCAGATTCACGACCACTGAGTCAGTGACACTGTCTAACCATCTCACCCTCTGCTGTCCTCATCTTTTGCCTTCAATCTTTTCCAGCATCGGGGGCTTTTCCAATGAGGATTAGTTAACCCTGCAGGGTCAGTCAGGCCCTAGAAGTCAGAGCATCAGAATACAGAAAATCAGACTTCCCTGGTGGCCCAGTGGCTAACACTCCACACTCCCAATGCAAGGGGCCACGGTTTGATCCCTGGTCAGGGAACTGGATCCCAAATGCTGCACTGAAGACCCAGCAAAGCCAAAAAAAAAAACAAAACAGAAACTAAATGTGCACCAATGGTGTCAGAGAGTCCTCCGAAGTCAGTCGTGACGTCGACCCCGACGTCGGTAGGCTTCCGAGCTGGCCCGACCTCCTCCGGGAGGTCTGCCGAACGAGTCCGCCCACCACTGAAGTACGGCGGAACCGTCCTTCGGAGGCGAGGAGTAGTGGACTTGGAGAGGGGTCCCGACGAACTCACAGAAGGACCAACCGACCGTTGACTCTCTCCCTCGGTCCTCGTTCGGTCTTTCGAACGGGTTGGATCAGGGCCCGCTACACGTGGTAGAGAGGGTGTGGACACTCGCCCTTTGTTCAGTGGTTAGGTCGGTGTGGGTTCCCCATCCTCTACCTAAGGTTTGAGACTGCCCCTTTTACCTAGACACCTGTATAAACTTTTAACAGTGTCAGAGAAAGTCGACTTTAGTGTCTTCGAGTTGAGGTTTTTCCTTGGTACATACTCCAGTGTACTTGTTTAGTCTCCTTCCTGTACCGGAGACCCCTTGACCTTAGTACCGACTTTTGAGAGAGAGAGAGAGAGAGAGAGAGAGAGTGTGTGTGTGTGTGTGTGTGACGGGCTCAACTCTCTCAGCTATAACCAACCCCACAGTCTGCTCTGCAGTCACACCCTCACTGACTCTTTCTGTGCAGGGCTGTGCTGGATCTTCACTGTGGTGGGCGGGCTCAGAAGGTGTGGTGCACAGGCTTAGTTGCCCAGTGGCATGTGGGATCTTAGTTCCCTGACCAGGGATTGAACCCATGTTGTCTGCATTGGAAGGCAGATTCTTAACCCCTGGACCACCAGGGCAGTCCCCTCACAGACTTTTGTGAAGAAAAGAAAGCTCTGGTTGCAGAGGAAGCTCCTGCTGCCTGGCCAGCACCGCCCGGCCTGGGTCAGGGGAGGGCTCTGATGCGCCCAGCTCCCTGCCGGGGCTCAGCCCTTAGACCACACTGTGCCCGGGGCTAGGGCTTGGGTTTGGGTCACACATGTCTGGAGGGCAGAGCCTGGTACCAACAGGAGACGATGAGGGCTGGCAGAGTCAGAGGAAGAGAAGCCCACAGGCATTACCAGGTTAGAGCTGAGCAACCAAGCCAGCTGTCTCTCAGTCTCCCGGAGCCTGATTTATGAGCCCAATTCCCAGTTGCCTTATTTTTGGCATGAGAGGAAAAAGCCACTGCTTCAAACTCTCCAAATGGTAACTTTCCACTCTCGTTGTTGATTACTCACTAGGTCATGTCCGACTCTGCGACCCCATGGACTGTAGCCCATCAGGCTCCTCTGTCCATGGGATTTTCCAGGCAAGAATACTGGAGCAGGTTGCTATTTCCTCCTCCAGGGGATTTTCCTGACCCAGGGATGAAACCCACGTCTCCTGCATTGGCAGGTGGGTTCTTGACCACTGAGCCACCAACTTGCCCCAGATGTGCCCTAATCAGTAGGTCTAGCTGGAGACTTAAACATACTGAGCCCAAATCTTTGAGAAACCACCATTTTCTCAAGGTTGACACACTTCTGAGCCAGAACCCAGCTGGGGATCAGCCAATGGGTGAACTGAAAGCCTTCATTTATTTTCTCCCCTAGATGCTTCTCTTAAGATCAAGGCTCAGGCAAGTAAGCTGGAGGGACAGTAAACAGAGCTCGCAGGATCCTGGGCTATTTTCCTGACTTTGTGGAAAATCCCACCTGGAGATGTGTAGGCTCCCCACCCCCACTCCAGTGGAAAGTCTTCCAAGAGGAAGATTTGGAGTTCAGGTTTTGCTGCCAAAAGCACTTCCTGGACAAACAGTTCTTCTGGACAAACGTCTCCATAGGGTCATGAGAGGATCCTCCCAGTTGTTCGTGCTCACCCTGGTTTCATTTCCACATGTTGCAGAGCTGGTTTCCAGCCTCTCGGCCTTGAAAGCAAACTGCAAAGCAGGCCAGCAGTTGAACATGACCTGTACTCTGGCTTCTAAAATTCCTGTGGCTCCCTCTTGATTGCAATCGGGATATTTAACATTTCACTAACATTAACAATGCAAATAACCACTCCATTGATGGCTAGATTCGTGCAGAGCACATTTGAGAGCATTTTCTGGGGCTCTTTAGGAATGAATGTAGGCTAGGCCATCAGTCTGCCTGGGTGCAAATTCCAGCTCTGACCTCAGTTTTCTCATCTGTAAAATGGAAGTTTTAAGACCCACCAAGTGTCTGGCACACAGAAGGTACTTGGTAAACACTGTGGCCTTTTGTGATGTCAGAAAAGGAAACAGGTGTAGAGGGTATACACCTGGGGAAAGGCAGCCAGGGGTTCTAACCTCCAGAGCTGGGAAGAGAGTCTTCAGGTGGCTCACCAACTGGGCTCAGGGGGAGTGGGCTGGAGGTGGGGAGTGGAGCCCAAGCTAGAGCCATCCGAGACCTTGACAGAGCTGGGAGAAGATGGTGCAGGCCAGAGGTGAGCCTGGGAAAGACTCGGCTGACGTTCCCACAGCTTCTGGAGTGGCGGCAGAGCAGGGCCCATAGGCTGAGACCTGGACTCAAGGCCCCATAGCAGGCTGGGCTTCTACCTCTGAGGTCAGCGGTGACTCCCTGAACCCCTCACCCCCAACCTCCCTGGGCTAATACCCCAGGGAGGGAGATTATCAAGTCTCAGAGCTGCCACCAAAGGGCAAACCCTCACAGAAACTGGGATCAACCCCTTTATTCCACCTCTTCTGACCCAGCTGCAGCTGGTTGAGGACCGGGAGCGCCCACAGGGACCAGCGTTTTGAGTCCGTAACTGCTTGTCCTTCCTCCCCAGCTGGAGAGCAAATCCAATCAACGGGCTTTATATGTTCCATTCACCCCCCCCATTTTTTTTCCTTGCAACTCTTTATTTATTCATTTTTGGTTGCACTGGGTCTCTGTTGCTGCACCCAGGCTTTCTCCAGGTGTCGAGGTGGGGTCTACTCTTCACTGCAGCGCACGGGCTTCTCGCTGCGGTGGCTTCCCTTGTTGCAGAGCATGGGCTCTAGGTGTGTGGGCATCCGCAGTTATGGCAGAGAGGCATAGCTACTCCTCAGAATGTGAGTCTTCCTGGAGCAGGGATCAATCCCATGTCCCCTTCATTCGTAGATGGATTCTTGTCCACTTTGCCACCAGGGAAGTTCCCGATCCAGCCTTAAACTGGAATCAGTTTCACTTCCACCCCGACCCTGAAAGGCTGGAAGCCCAACCTGTTAGGGTTCCTGTCTCCATATAATTGAGTGGGGGAAGGGGTCAATAGAGTTATCAGCTCGCAGGGTACCTGGTAACTGCAGTCACCCTGGACCAGGATATAAAAAATAGTGGTTCAAGCTGAGAGAGTTGTTACAAGCACAGGTTCTGGGACCAGAGAGCCCAGGTTCGAATCCTGACTTGTGTGTCTTAAAGGAGGTTACGGGCTTCCCTGGTGGCTCAGATGGTAAAGAATCTGCCTGCAATGCAAGAGACCTGAGTTCGCTCCCTGGTTTCAAAAGATCCTCTGGAAAAGGAAATGGCGACCCACTCCAGTATTCTTGCCTGGAGAATCCCATGGATAGAGGAGCCTGGTGGGCTAGTCCACGGGGTGGCAAAGAGTTGGACACGACTTAGTGACTAAACCACCACCACCACAGGTATTGATGTTTTCGAGTTGTGGTGCTGGAGAAGACTCTTCAGAGTCCCTCAGACAGCAAGGAGATCAAACCAGTCCATCCTAAAGGAAATCAAGCCTGAATATTCACTGGAAGGATTGATGCTGAAGCTGAAACTCCAATACTTTGGCCATCTAATGAAAAGAACCAACTCACTGGAAAAGATCCTGATGCTGGGAAAGATTGAGGGTGGAAGGAGGAGGGGACGACAGAGGATGAGATGGTTGGATGGCATCACCGACTCAATGGACATGAGTTTGAGCAAACTGGGAGTTGGTGAAGGTCAGGGAAGCCTGGCGTGCTACAGTCCGTGGGGTCGCAAAGAGTCAGACACAAATGAGCAACAACAAAGGTGAGTCAGCAGCACCTTCCTTGGGGCCAGGGGAGACGAAAATGAACTTGATCCGGTCTCTGACCTCACAGGGGGAGGGCTGGAAGGACAACAGCTGGGCAGGCCAGACCCCACAGAGCGGAGAGGCAGAATTGCCCAGGGAACCTGGGAGAGGGCTGAGGGGCGTGACTGTGGGGGGTGGCGGGGAAAGTGGGGGAGGAGAGGTGGAGGCGGGGAAGTGGGTCATCAGCGGGAGGAAGGCAGGGAGGGGCAGGAGAGGTGGGCTGTCTGGAGAACAGAGAGCAGCTCTAAGGGTGAACCAGGTGGCTGGAGGTGGGGAATGTTCTGGAAACCAGAGAATTCAGATGTAGGAAGGCCAGGCAGGCTCATCATTCTGAGGACTCTGCCTGGAGAGCAGCGAGGAGCCATGAGAGCTCTGCGCTGGGAATGCAGGCCTTCTGGAATGATCTGCCTCCACACTGTCCCAGGAGCAGCAGGAGGCTCGGGGCAGGCTGAGCGGTCACAGCCTGGCAGGAAGGATTGTTGGGCGGGGCCCGGGCAGGTGGTGGGGCGCTCTCACGGTGGGAGGGGGCGCCGACAGAGGCCCCAGGAGCTGGAGGACCTTGACTGACCCCCTCCCAGGTCCCCAAGCAGCACCGCGTGCCCAGAACTCCCAGGACTGTCTTCAGCCATAGACCTGGGCCCTGCTGGCCACCTGCCACGCTGCCTGGGGGTGACTGTGGGTGGCACACGCGAACGGGCAACATGGACACGCGTGTGAAACACTCGAGTGTGTGTGTCACTCCAAGTGGCGCGTGTGCACAGCACCGGAGAGTGCAGAGACCGGTCACCCTGCCCGTGCTGGGTGACGGAACCCATCACACAGCTGCCAGGAACTGCGCTTTCCCTACACGGCGGCGGCCGTTTTCTCGGCTGGAGATGGCTCCCAGGTTGCTGCGGCCCTGGGGAGGTCAACCCCCTCCTGCAGGCGGCCCTCCAGGGTGGATCTTGGAGGTGTGGAGTCTCGCCTTCCTCTCTGGACTTGGAACTCCTCTTTGCGTCTTGGCAGCGCTGAGGGCCTGCAGCTTTTTCAAGGCCCAGCCCAGCCCTCATCCTCTTTGAGACAGTCTGAGAAGGGCTGGGGATCCCCAGTGGCCACCTGGTCCCTCAGTGACCACAGCACAGCTTTCCTCTCACCGTGTTTATTCGTCTCAAGGGCAGCACCTCTCCCAGGGGAGGCTGGGCTCATATTTTGCGGCTTCCAAAGATGGGACGGTTCACATGCTCCGGGGAGGCCAGGAAGGCCTTGAGCTTGGGCCGGGCGCTGAGGCGGGCCACGTAGGCCGAGAGCAGGGGGAAGGGGTCCAGGCAGCCGGGGACCAGCACCTGATGATTGAGCAGCAGGTCCAGCAGGTTGTAGTCGGCGAAGGAGATCTGCAGGGCAGGGGTGGGAGGGCTTGAGTGGGATCCGGAGAGAGGGGGTGTGGCTTGGGGGCAGAACACTGGCTGCTCCAGGGAGCCAGTCACGGCCTTGCTCTGGGCCTCGGTTTGTCCATCTGAGAAATGGACCTCCAATGGCTGGACCCAGCGCTCACCTGGTCGCCCACGATGAAGGCCTGGCCCCCCTGATTCTGGGACAGCAGGGTCTCGAAAGGCTTCAGGTGCACCGGCAGCTCCTGAACATATTGGGCTTTGTCCTCCTCCTGTGAAAGGAAGTGATGCCCGCGGCGGTCTGCGGTGGGTCTGGCCCCGGGCAGCCTCCCCGCCCCAGCCCTGAGCGCCGGCCCGGCGGCTCACGCGCTTGTGGTGGATGAGGTGGCCGCAGCGCCTGCGGAGGTCTTCCAGGCCGTCGTTCACCATGTCCACCAGCGCCGCCTCCCGCTCATCTGTGCCGTAGAGCCCTGCGTCAGCGGCCGGGCGGAGCGTCACGATCTGTCCGGGCTGGGGTCCGGCCTGCTCAGTGCTCCCCTCTCCCCCCAAACCTGAAGGCCTCAGGTCTGGGCACCCAGGTCTCCTGCGCTGGGGGGTCTGCCCTGCCCAATTCTGCCACTCCCATCTCCACGAGCCCAAGGAACATACTCAGCAGGAGCCCAGGCGCTCATCTTTGAGACCAGACCCTGGTCCCTGGGACTTGGAAACTCCCAGCCCAAGCCACCCCCAGTTCCTCCTCCAAGCTGTCCCCCTGCAAGGGCCGGCCAGGCTCTGATCGTGCCTCCCCAGGCCTGAGGGGTGCCCGCTTGTGGGGCCTGGCCAGCACTCGGCTCTGCAGACTGGCGTGTCCCTCTGCGTGCAGGACTGCATGGGGCGGGACAGCGAGAGGCAGGCTATGCTAGAGGCCTCCATCCTCTCACCCTGGCTCTCGAAGAAGTCAGGGTGGGCCTGGGGCTGGCTGCTCCCACTCCACTTCCCTGACTTCCCTGATGTGGGATCCCCTTCCCACACCCTCCTGTACCCACCCCCCACCCCCCAAGCTGGCCAAAAAAGAGGCAGTCACCTCCCAAGCCACATTCCTGCCACCCGTGAAACAAGGCCACAGGCCTGCTCATTGTGTGCACCAGGCTTTGCAGATTCAGGTGAGGCTAGGGCAGGAGGAGACCAGCCTTGAAGCTCCTGGTCACACCCAGTGACTCTAGACTACAGCAGCATGTACCATGTGGTGGCCAGTGACCACCTCTGAGCTGTCATCCAGGAAGCGATGAACCCAGGAGGGCTGCCGGCCCAAGCCATGTAGTCCCTGCCCCGGGGGGACTGGAGGCCCCAGCTCTGAAACCTAGAGCCCTCCTAACCCAGGCCCTGCCTCTTCCTCTAGGGCCATCTGGCCCGGGCCCAGCCGAAGGACCAGATCCCAGGACATCTGGGTGGGACCCTTCAGGGCCTTTCCTGGACTGGGCTGCCTTCAGCCTCGGGACTCACCAAAGGAGCGGCCCAGGTGTCGCAGGATGGCATTGGACTGGTACAGGGTGAGGTCTCCGTCCTGGAACTTGGGGAGCTGCCCGTACAGCTGGGAGGGGTGGGGCACGGCTCGGTGAGCGACACTGAGCTCAGCTGCCCCCTACTCAAGGGTTGCCCCACCTGCCTGGGCGCCGTCACTCACACAGGAGGCCTTGAGTGGGCCCTGCAGCCAGCTCTCCTTGGTGACCACCTCCTCCTTCCAGCTCTGGTCCTGGTCGGCCAGCAGCATGCGCAGGGCCTCGCAGCGCCCTGGGGAAGGGGAGGATGGGGCAGTGGGGGTGGGCAGAGACCCCAGCCACGCAGCAGCCCCCTGGGGAAGTCAGGAGTGGATGGGAGCTGGATGTGGAGACAGGACACAGACTAGATTCTGAGCCCGCTGAGATGAGCAGCGGATAAAGAGTGGAGCCCCCAGCCCCCACAACGTCTGGGCCAGGGGGACAGGGTTGGAGGCCCAGCCCACTTCGCCCCAGGGAGGGACCCGAGAGGGAGGAATAGAGCGCACCGCCCGCGGGCCCCCCGCCCCCACAAACGACGCCGCAGCGGGACCCCAGTCCGCGACCCCGCCCGGCCGCCCGGGGTCCCGCCTCCGCCCCGGTCCGCCTCCGCCTCGGGCGCTGTCCAGACTGCGCGTCCTGCCGGGGGGCCCTTCGCCCTCCTAAAGGAGCAGCGGCCGCACCTCGGGTCGGGAAGTAGACGATGGTGTAGGGCGGCACTAGGGTAGGCAGACAGACCGGACGATGCGGGAGGAAGGACCCACCGGGGCTGGCAGCCCGGGGGTCAGGCCGCCCAGGGAGGGGGGTGGCCCGGCCGGCCCCTTCCCCCACCCGGTCCAGACCTACTCACTGGAGGCGGCGGAGCTCAAGTGTGGCAGGAAGTGGGGAGGACCCGGAGGCCGTATATTTAAGGTCCTGCTCCACCCCGGCGCCCCACCCCGGGAATCCGCCGAGTCACCGAGCGGATCTGGGTTGGGGCGAGGTGTGGGTGTGGTGAAGCCGGGCCGGAGGGGCCCACCGGCTTTCCGCAGCCGTGCACCTTGCCTCCTGCGTAGTGGTTTTACAAGAGGCTCCCACACTCAGCACCGGGCCGCCACTACCCGCCTCCTCACCGCAGCTGAACACAGCATCCTCAAGGGCCCCCAGAGGGCCAGGACTGAGCGCCCCAGCACCGGCACACAGTAGGTGCTCCATAAATGCTTTTTGCTTGGATGAATGTTATTTCAATAAACACCCATTTCCGCAGCTTCTCTCCTTTATAATAATAGCAAAAATCCTCAGGGACTGAGGGCTGCCGCTGAGAAGTTTACACCTATTACAACCCTGAGACTCGGTCCTGTTCAGATCCCATTTTACCGAGGAGGAAACTGAAGCACAGAGTGACGTTCCCAAGGTCAGAGGGCTAGTGAATACTTCGGGTTGGATTCAGGGCATCACTTTCAACCCGCACTGTCTTCTGCAGGGCCTTGTTATTTGACTACATCTAAGGGCTCTGTCGGAGTAGGCAATGGCAACCCACTCCAGTCCTCTTGCCTGGCAAATCCCATGGATGGAGGAGCCTGGTAGGCTGCAGTCCATGGGGTCGCTAGGAGTCAGACACGACTGAGCGACTTCACTTTCACTTTTCACTTTCATGCACTGGAGAAGGAAATGGCAACCCACTCCAGTGTTCTTGCCTGGAGAATCCCAGGGACAGGGGAGCCTCATGGGCTGCCGTCTCTGGGGTCGCACAGAGTTGGACATGACTGTAGCGACTTATCAGCAGCAGCAGCAAGGGCTCTGTAAGAGGCTTCCCAGGTGGCTTAGTGGTAAAGAATCCGCCTGCCAATGCAGGAGACATGAATTCAATCCCAGGGTCGGGAAGATCTCTGGGAGAAGGAAATGGCAACCCACTCCAGTATCCTTGCCTAGGAAATCCCATGGACAGAGGAGCCTGGTGGGCTACAGTCCATGGAGTTGCAAAGAGTCAGACACGAATTAGCGACTAAACAACAATAAAGTGTTCTGTACTCTTCAAATACAGGCTGAAGGGATACAGGTGAACGGAAAGACAGATGAACTGGAGCGAGCAAGACTTTCTGGGCCTGGGAGGGCTGTGTCTTTCCAGGCGGGGCCTGTACCAGCCTCGCTACGGGCCCATCTGCACCCGCAGCCCGGTTCTCCTGGCTGCCCCTTCCTGGTGCTGGGGGTGGCAGTGGGTGGGGTCCTCCTTAGGAACTGGCGCCTAACTGAGCCTGGTTTTCTCATCAGAGCCACCCAAAAGAGGAAGCTGTCCTTCCCCAGGTGCAGAAGTACCCAGCCCAAGCATGGGAAAACCCCAGGCAAGCCCGATTAGGAACGTCCCTGAGCCTCATGGAGCCCACGGCTGACTGGGTCTGGAAGTGAGTGGGGGAGGTGGCCCCAGAGCTGGGATCTATCCCTGACTCACAGCTGCAGGAACATCTGCCCAGCACTTAGCAGCTTACAAAGAGCTTTTGCATAAATGATTTCATGTTATCTCCACCACAGCCTGGGAGGAACGGGGTCATGTTCCCATTATGCAGAAGAGGACACCAAGGCTCAGAAAGACTCAGTTACCCGCTCTGGCCTGGCACGCCTGTGCTGCTTCTGTGCACAAGCATCACACACCTGGGAGCTTGGAGACACCCTGCCAGCGGGCAGGCCTCCTGCTAGCTCACACTCCAGCCGTCATGACGGGCCCGCTGGGCAGGCCTTAGCACCATGCTGCAGTGTTCTGGTGACTGCTTTTACCCACAGTCCTCCAGTTCCCCCAGCCCAGCCTGTGGTCTAGCTTTGTGGCCACCCTGGGGCCTCTTCCTCTGAGGCCCAGAGCACAGCTTTCCCAGTTGCATGGGGCAGGCAGCTTCCTGTGTCCATCCCCCACCTCCAGTCCATGTATATGTCAGCCCCTGTCTTTGGTGGGGTTTAAAGTATATGTAAGAGCTTTATTGCTACACAAAATTCACCCTTACAAAGTGTATGTTCTGTGGGGTTTGGTATATTCAGTGTTGTGTGATCATCACCACTAATTCCAGAGCATTTTCATCACTCCAAAAAGAAACCCTGGACCCATTAGCCATCACGCCTTATTCCCCCTCCTGCCATCCCTGCCTGGAGAATCCCATGGACAAAGGAGCATGGTGGGCTACAGTCGCAAAGAGTCAGACACGACTAAGCGACTAACACGCACACACACAATCTATTTTGTCACTATGGATTTGCCTCTTCAGGATATTTCATATAAATGGAATCATAAACGATATGGCCTTTCATGTCTGGCTGCTTTCTCTTAGTATAAGGTCTTCAAGCTTCACCTATGTTGTAGGATGGTTCAGGACATCATTTCTATCTATGGTCAAGTAATATTCCATTGTCTGAACATACACATTTTGTTTACCCATTTATGTATTAATGAACATTTGGGTTGCTTCATTTTTTTTTACTATTATGAGTAACACCTTCCCTGATAGCTCAGTTGGTAAAGAACCTGCCTGTAATACTGGAGACCCTGGTTCGATTCCTGGGTGGGACGATCTGCTGGAGAAGGTATAGGCTACCTACTCCAGTGTTCTTGGGCTTCCCTGGTGGCTCAGGTGGTAAAGAATCCGCCTGCAATGTGGGAGACCTGGGTTCGATCCCTGGGTTGGGAAGATCCTCTGGAGAAGGAAAGGCTATCCACTCCAGTATTCTGGCCTGGAGAATTCCAGGGGTCACAAAGAGTCAGACACATCTGAGCAACTTTCACTTTATGAAAGTTGTAACAGTGCTACACACAAGTTTTTGTGTGAACTTAATCAATTCCCTTGGGTATATACCTAAGTGTGAAATTGCTGAGTCATGTGGTAACTCATTTTGAGGAACTGCCAAACTCTTCCAAAGTGGCTGCACCATTGTGTAAGCCCAGCAGTGGCCTATGGAGGTTCCAACTTCTCCACATTCTCACCAATGACTGTAATTGTTTGTCTGTTTCACTGTAGCTATCCTAGTGAGTGTGTGTATGTCTTAAGTGATATCTTACCACCGGCCATGCCTGGGTTTGGCTTGTGGGGAACAGGGTAGAGAATGAACCGTCATCTTTGCCTTTAGGGGAATCACAACTCAACTCAGAATAGGAGGAGATAGACACAAGTCTTTTTTTTTTTTTTAAGAAATTCTTACTTATTTTTTTTGGCTGTGCTGTGGAGCATGTGGGACCTTAGTTCCCCAACCAGGGATCAAACTCATGCCCCTTGCATTGGTAGTGCAGAGTCTTAACCATTGGACCACCAGGGAAGTCCCCAAGCACAGGTCTTTATTCACTCATTGATTAGTGTGTCTCAGCGATGATTGGACTGGACATAAGGGAAGACACTGAAACAAGTAAAATATGGTCTTTACCCTAATAAACTCTTTGACTAAAGAATGTAAGACCTTCAACAGCAAGTCCATCCACCCAGCCATCTCTCTGCCTACACTTATCTGTCTGTCCATCTATACACCCATCTACCCAGTTATTCAGTTGGTAAAGAGTCCACCTGCAATGCAGGAGACCCTGGTTTGATTCCTGGATCAGGAAGATCCTCTGGAGAAGGGATAGGCTACCCACTCCAGTATTTCTTGGGCTTCCCTTGTGGCCCAGCTGGTAAAGAATCTGCCCGCAATGCGGGAGACCTGGGTTCAATCCCTGGGTTGGGAAGATCCCCTGGAGAAGGGAAAGGATCCCACTCCAGTATTCTGGCCTGGAGAATTCCATGGACTGTATAGTCCACGGGGTCACAGAGTCAGACACAACTGAGTGACTTTCAGTTTCACCCAGTTATTCAGCCATTCAACAACCAAACATTAGACCAGTAGTCCATCAAAACATCGACCTGTCCATTTACCCACCATCTCATTTACCCAGCCACTACTCATTTACCTATACAATCATCCTCTACTCGTCTGTCCCTCCATCTTTTTATTCACCCATCTATCCATCCAACCAACTGTCTGTCTGTGAAATCATTAGCCCATCAAATCATCTACCCATCCTTCCATGCAGTCACCCAACTGTCCATCCATTCATTCATCCAACTTCCCATCTGTCTACTCAACTATACATTCATCTGTCATTCATTCATCCTTCCATCCATGTTTGTCTATCCATCCAGCTGCTCAATTATTCATCCTTCCCACCACCAACCATTCAAACCCATCAAATCATCTGGCAACCAATCCAACCACTCACTTATCTACCAAACTATCCATCCATTCATTTGTCCACCACTGATCCACCTGGTCATCTTGGACCCTGGAGCCAGACATGAAGGCTTTGCTCCTTCATTGAAAATGCTTCCAGCCCACATACCCTGACCAGTGATAGTCTCCACTTCTTTGGTTTATACTTTGGGACACATTTCTCAACACTTCCCCACCTTCTTAGGAGGTTATTTGGATATGGATTCTTTCATCTCATGTGACATCCACAGTTTTTTGAGCCCTTCCAATATGCCAGGAACCTGATTGGTCTTTTATCATTTAATTTTCCCAAAGGCACCATGAGGCAAATACTAGGTCAACCCTATTTTCCAGAGAAGGAAACTTTCTTACCCACTTTCCATAAGGAAAGTAAGACTCAGAGAGATGAAATACCTTGCGTAGGGTCACACAGCAAATGCAGGGGAGACCCCAGGCCTGCAGGTCCATTCTAAGACCATGCAGAAAACAGAATTCTCTAAGGGATGTTTGCAGTCCCGCTGGGGATGCTGTGCACGCCTGGCCTCTGGGAGGAGCTGTGACCCAGAGTGCAGAGGGACTGAAGGGTGCTGAAGCTGAGCCTTCAGATGGTCAACATGAATGGTCACAATGAGCCACCTTTGACCACTGGCCGGCATCCACTGGCCTCTCAACCCTGGCCTTTGCTCAGATTCACTCAGGGCTTTGTGGAGGCCATTCCCTCTGCCTGCAAGTCCACCCGCCCCCCCCCTCCCCCTTATGCGGTCACTCCCGTCATCCCTCTGGTCTCGGCTCACAGGTCACTTCCCCAGCCCCTATCGCATCAAGGTCCCCACGTTCCTCCTCTGACAGCTGGTCAGGCCCTTCCCTGCGCTCACCCCTCCACAGCGGCTCTGGGTTTGCTGAAGGTGCAAACCAGGTGGGAAGTCCCAGGAAGACACACAGCAGGGGGTCCACAAACATTTACTGAAATCGAGTCTCCTGGGAGTTTTCTCCTACCTCTTGCGGCCTTTGCAGGGGTTACAAGCCCTTCCTCTCTCCTGAGGGCCTCCACCCACAGACCCTGCTGGATTCCAGCGCCTTGGAACACCCCATGTTCTCAGATGGTCCCTGCTGGGGACCCTGGGAATCATCCAGGTAAACATCAGTGGGCAACGCCTAGAATGCTGCCCATCCGCCCATCTGCCCCATGAAGCCTTCCTGATGCCTAGGTCCCTGCCCCACAGCACTTGGAGACTGTCTCTCGGCCCTTTTCTGAATTAGATGTGCCTGACAGCAGGGCCCTCAGAGCAGATGGGGTCTGTCGTGTTGGCCCGGGGCTGGATCCCGGCAGACGATGGCCATGCTGTGGCAAGAGAGGCCAGCACCACCAGCTCAGGTGGCAGGTGCTTGGTGGGATCTGGTTCCCTTGGACAAAGGCCGGTGCGGGGGGCAGGTGAATAAATCATGAGGGGCCCAGAGCAGGGCCGGGGCAGGACAACTGACCTCATTCTGGGAGGTGAGGAGCCGGCAGCTGGGTGGTAAGTGGGCTGGGGGGCAGAACCTGGGGGGAGGGGCGCACAAGAGGCCGCTGCAGGCTGCCTGGCCCACCCCCACCCTTCTCCCCGAGAAGCAGGAAGTTGGAGGTCGGCACAGGTTAGGTGGGAGGTGTGGGCGGAAGTGAGGTGGTGGACAAGTGCAGAGATACCCCAGGGCTCTGGGTCGGGGAAAGGGGGGCAGATCTGGGATGGGGCTTAGAGGGATGGTCTTTCCAGAGTCCAGGAGCCATCCTGGGAGAGGGCATCTTACGGAGAACAGGAAGAGCAAGAATGCACAGACAGAAAGAGGAACAGACCGATGTGGGAAGAGTCTCACCCAACAGAGGGAGGAAACTGACAAAGAGATGGGCACGAGCGGGCAGAGGGACCCACAGGGACACAGCTGGGCAGATGTCAGCAGAGGGCAGGGGGCGGAGTGAGAACAGTACGTCAGACAGACACAAAGAGACCCCCTGGAGCAGAGGGGCCACAGAGGGGCAGAAAGCAACACAGACTCAGAGGCAGAGGGGCATATGGGGAGATGGGCAGAGAGGCCGCTGTGACGCGAGGAGCCCCGGGCACGGTCTGTGGCAGCCTGAGCGCAGTGGGTGGCAAGGCAGGGTTTCAGGGAGGGGCTGTGTGAGCGGTCCCGGGAGCTAGGAAAGATGGGGTTCTTGGAGGGCCTGGGCCCACCAGCCCCTGGAGCTGGAAACAGGAAGAAGAGTAGCAGGGACCCTGCGGGGACCACACCCGCAGCTGCCCACAAGGCCACCCTCCCGCAGGCCCTGGGAAAGTGGAGTGGGCAGTGCCCCTCAGACGGCAGGAGGTGCCAAGCGCTCGTCTCCATGGCCCTTTCCCGGGGCCCAGCAGATGGCAGCCTCCCCACGGGGGACCCCACCCACTCCGAAGTCACGCCAGGGCCTAGCCAGGCCCCTGCCAGCCCAGCAGCCACCAGGCGGCGGGCGCTCCTCCAGGAACTGGAGGCCCAGGTGCAGGCCGCCTATGGGCAGGTAAAGGGGGCCGGGCTGTGGGGTCATCCTCAGCTGAGGGGACCATGAAGGAAGGGCAGGGACCCCACGCCTTAGCTGGGGCCCCACAGGACAAATCCAGGGCTGAGCCCAGGGAGGGGAGCTCAGACATGCACTCTGATGGAGGGGCCAGCAGCCACTCAGCTGCCCTGAGGGAGGCGGGCATCCCCCCCAACCTCGGCCATCACTGAGCCCTGTTTCCAGCCTGCAGAGCCCAGAGTCAGCTGTCCTTGGGTCCTCGCCTAAGTAGTGGGGCTGGGGCAGGTCCAGGCAGGGGTGCCGAGGGCAGGCAGGCTGGGCGGATGCTCTGAAGTGACAGCAGGGGTCCAGCAGGGAGGGGCGGGTGCTTCTTGGGTCTGCCATTCCCTGGAGAGATGACCCAGCCCACCCTGGCAATCAAGGCACCTGGCTTCCTCCTCCCAGGTCTAGGCCCTGCTTCTGAAGACATTAAATCTCTCCAGATTCGGTTGGGGGGAGCGAATGTTGGAGAGGGTGTGTCTGCAAGACCCTCAGGAGTGAGCACGGGGAAGCTGTGCCTTCTGGGGGGGGGCCTTGCGCCCCAAGTGGCCACCCTCACCAGCAGAAATGCTCAGAGATAATCCCAGATTAGGACCCAAGCCCCTGTGCCCCGGGCTCCCCGCCTGCCCACCCGCCCGCGATCTTCCCCACAAAACCCTCGGAAAATCCCCTGCAGTGATCTCAGACTCTCACTGGGAGCTGGTGGGAGCCCACAGCATCCTCTGAGGCCCAACCTTGGGCTGCCCCCGGGACTCCAGGCCTGGCATGGTTCAAGGGCCCATGGGAAACTGTGCCAAGCGGCCCCGGCACCGGGCGCCTAAGGTAGGAGGGTTAAGGGGGAGAAGCCAAGGCTGGGAGGCTGGCCTGGACCCTGAAAGGGTCTGATGGGGTGGGCAGGGCCTGACTGGGGTCACATGTGGGCACAGCAGGGGGATGAAGGGGTTGGCCACCACCATTGTCGACCAAGATCTTCCCTGGCAGACCCCAGCCTTTGACCCATCGTAGTCTTGGCTCCTGCAGACCTCTGGGCCTTCTGCTGCCAAGCTTGTCAGGCCCCCCAACTGCCCATCCAACTGCCCCCTTCCTGCTGCTGCCCTTGCCCTCTGGAGTGACCATGGCCCTGTGCCTTGCCCCTTTTCCGGGCCTTGGTTTGCCCCCCTGAACAGTAAGGGAGTGGACCCTTCTAGTCGAGAGTGTTGATGGTGATGTTCCACTGTCCTGTGCTGGGTTCTAATGACGGGAGAGGCTGGCAAGTGAGGGTGGAGAGGGGTCACTGCCCCAGCTCATGGCTGGCTCTGCTGCAGGACCGCTGGCAGTGGCCTGGCTCCCCGCCAGGGGGGTCCTGCCATGGCCTGGGCCCCAGCCCCAGCCCCAGCCCCAGTCCTGAGGAGCCGGGGGCCCCTTGGCCGGGCGTCCAGGGCTACTCCGTGCTCAGCAGCGTGGTGGGGCCCGCCTGCATCTTTCTGCGGCCCAGCATCGCCGCCACCCAGCTCGTATGTACGGCCACCACCTGCCTGCCTCCGGCCCCTACCCTTTGCCCCACGTTTTGCCTCTCCTTGAGCCGGGGGGAGAGGACTGAGTGGGGATCTCAGAGAAAAGGCTCACAGATCTAGGGACGTGGGGGACAGAGAGGCGTGGAGAGACAGACATAAGATCAAAATGAGGGGGACCTGGGGAAACAGGCCAGGAAAGAGAGAAGAGGGGGGGCAGGGAGTGACTCAGAGAAACGGCAGAGACAGAAGCCACCAAGGGGACGGGCAGGGAGGGGACAGGGCCCCCAAAGAGGAATAGAGAGAACAAGAGAGACACGGTGACACTGATGCCCCCACAGCCAAGCCGGAGGGTCTGCCCACCCCAGCTCCCCCTCTGGCTAATGGAGCTTCAGGAGCGGGGCACAGGGGACAGGGAAGGGGGGCCCAGATGCCCAGCCCATCAGCATGAATGGTGGGAGAAGAGGAGTCCTGCATGTTGTGGGGCTGAGTGGGGGGCCCCAGAGAACAGAAAGAGGAAGTGCAGGTGCCTGGGGGGTTGTCCAGGGAATTCTTAACCCTTCCGTCTTCCCTCAGGACCGGGAGCTGCGGCCAGAGGAGATTGAAGGTAAAGGGTTGGGGAAAGAACTAGAGTTTCCAGGGTGGGGGGCACTGGGTGGGGGTCCGAGCAGTCTCCAGGAGGAACTGGGAGCAAGCAGGCTGGAGGGGATCCGAGCGGGAAGATGGGGACCAGACTGAGCAGGGCGGGGTTGAGAGAACCCCCAGCTGTCAGTTTCCTGGTTCTATTTGCCCGGCGGGACATGGTCCCCTTTTATTCATCCAGCGAACACTTCCTGGGTGCCCACTGTGGGCCTGGCCCAGTTCTGAGTACTGGGAAATGTGGCCAACCAGATAGATCTGGCCTGTGTCCTCTGGAGAGAGATGTCAACAGGCCAACTGCCAGTACAAATGGTGCTCTGCACTCTCAAGGAAGTGATCAAAGGAGCCAGGGGACTGGGTTGAGAGGGAAGGCCTCTGTGAATAGGTGGCATAAAGACCAAGTATGTTCCAGAATGTGAGCTCCATGAGGTCAAGGGTTGTTTTTCCCTCTCTCTTTCTTTCTCACCTCCTTCCCTCTCTCCTTTCTTTCTCTCCTTCCTTTCTTTTTCTCTTTCTTCCCCTCCCTCTCTCTTTCTCTCCCTTATCTCTTTCTTTCTTCACTGCCACATCCCCAGTACCTAGAGCAGTGCTTGGCACAGAGCAGATGTCCCTTAAATATTTGCAGAGTGAATGAAAGAAATAGCATATGCAAAGGCCCTGGGGTAGCAAAGAGAAACAACCGTTTAGAAAGCATGGACACGACAGGACCAAGGTGAGAAGGTCTAATCCAGGCTGGGGTCCCAGGGGATGTGTGGAAAGGACTGACCCCGCCCTGCCTGGCAGAGCTGCAGGCCGCCTTCCAGGAGTTTGACCGAGACCGGGACGGCTACATCGGCTACAGGGAGCTGGGGGCCTGCATGCGGACGCACCCGATGTACGGGTGGCTCTACCTCGAGTAGCTCTAGAGGGTCGTTTAGTCATACACGGACTGTGGACAGGGTGGGGGTCAAGAGGTCTCCGGTACTGGTGCCAGTCCCGTCGGCCCGGCGGGTCCCTTGGCTCCACAGATGTGTCCAACCGAGGGTCTTGAACCCTGAACCCAGTAAGAGTGCCGTTCGAGAGACGGAGGTCTCTGAGAGTGGTAGGGGACACTCCACCCACCCAGTTCCCGATCGTACGGGTGGAAAATCTACTCCGTTGTCAGAGGCGATCACCACTTCTTTGACGGATGGCTACCTCGTCTGGATTCTCTGGTCCCAAGTTTGGGATCCAACCCTTCTGGGAGACCTCTTCTTGTATCGTTGGGGCGAGGTCATGAGAACAGGCCCTTTAGGGTACCTGTCTCCTCTGACCGGCCGACATCAGGTACCCCAGTGTTTCTCGACCTGTGTTGACTTCGCTGAATCGTGTGTCGGTGGCAGAGGGCCACTGAACGGACTCCAGTGTGTCGGTCCAGTGACCTCGGTCCTTGAACTCGGGTTGACTCGAGAAGTCCTTTTAATTCCCTTCGGCCGTCCTCTGTGTCGGATCCTCTGTGTCTTCCTCCCTTTCCGGGTAAGTCACCCCCGCCACTCTCCCTGTGTCCGGTCCTCCCCTCCCGCCTCTTCCGGTCCCGACCCGTCCCCAGAGACTACCAAGGCCCAGAGATACCCGCACCGGGGGTCCACCGCCCTTCCACCTGAAACTGCTGAAACACCTCGACTACCCGGGCTTCGACGATCGCCTCTGGCGCCTGTACTAGCCGCAGGCCCTCGACGCCTTGCGGAAGGCCCTCCACCCCAGGGGCCCCGGCCGCGCCCGCCCTGGACGCACAGCCACCGCTCCCTCCCCGGCGCGCTTACTTACTGAGCCAGGCACTGGGGCACAGCGGTGTCAAGCTGTGGTTGCCCCTGCCGACGTAGTCGAACCCACTCGAGGCCCGCCGGGACTTCCGGGACGACCCTCTCGCCGAGTCGGTCGCCCTCCACCTGCTCTAGGAGGCGCTGTAACTGGAGTTGCCCCTGCCGGACCACCTGAAGCTTCCATGGCGGGTGGCAAGGGGGTTCGAGTCGTGGCGCCTGGGACGCGCTCAAAAGTGTCTCCTTCTCGGAGTTCGCGACACACACACGGTCCGAGACACGATTCGTGTGGATGGAGGAGAGGGCCGATTGGTAGTCCTCTTGGACCCTCCTTCGGTCCGAATTGGGGTATTCCTCCTTTTTCAGCCAAGAATCCCTTCGCTCCCACGAATCGTTTTCTTCACCTACCTCGGTCGTAGATCTAGGTCCTTCGGATGGGGAAGGGTTGTCTCCCTTTTGTTCCTAATTTATTATTTTCCTTCGGTTCTTTTCATTTCAGAAGGGAGTATCGAGTCGACCATTTCTTAGGTGGACGTTACTTCCTCTGGGGTCAAACTAAGGACCCCAGCCCTTCTAGACGACCTCTTCCCTTTCTGATGGGTGAGGTCATAAGAACCCGAAGGCAACACTGAGTCGACCATGTCTTAGACGCTACAATGCAGGAGACCTGGGTTCGATCCCTGGGTGGGGAAGATCCCCTGGAGAAGGGAAAGGCTACCCACTCCAGTATTCTGGCTTGGAGAATTCCATGGACTAAACAGTCCATGGGGTCGAAAAGAGCAGAACACAACTGAACGACTTTCGCTTTCACGGAAAGTCCGGGCTTCCCTGGTGACTCAAACGGTAAAGAGTCTGCGTGCAATGCAGGAGACCAGGGTTCAATCCCTGGGTCAGGAAGATCCCCTGGAGAAGGCAATGGCTACCCACTCCAGTATTCTTGCTTGGAGAATTCCATGGACAGAGGAGTCTGGCGGGTTACAGTTCATAAGGTCGCAACGAGTCAGACACGACTGAGCGACTAAACACACAGAAGGAAGGTCAGTGTGTAGAAATTCTCCAAGGTAGGCCCAGAAGTGTTCCCGAGCTTCCTAGCAGCCAAAGCAAAGAGGAAAGTAGGTTCAGTTACAAGACTTTTCCCCCCCGCATAAGACAAAGCCCCTCTTCCTGGCCTATTCTCCACCAAATCCAGGGGACTCCGTTGCAGGCCCTGCCCTTGACCACACTCCCTCCCACCTCAAAGTCAGTATCTTCGCCTCACTCCGGGGGGTCGAGGTCCAGAGAGCAGACTGAAATGTTGGCTTTGTCCTGGCAGAGTTTGTGCGAATGATGTCTCGCTGAGCCTGCACGGAAGCCGGAAGCAGCAGACAGGACTTGGGACCAGAGCCACTGCTGCCAGTGTGTTCTTGGAGCCCCTCAGCTCCAGCTGGGACCCCGCCCCCTCTCCTCCCTGCCCTGGCCTGTGAGCACAGCCCTTGCCGGCAACGCCCCCGCCCCAGTCCTCCACCAAGCCCCCTGCCCAGCTCTGTTTCTCTGACAATAAAGCACCGTCGAGCTAGGGACACAGCTTCCACCGCTCCCTTGTTCATCCTGCAGGTATTTGGCCCCAAAGTGAAGTCCTCTTGATTGTGAACTTTAGGTGGGTAAGGGGCCCTCCCTGGATCCTGCAGCCAGCCCAGAGCAAGTATTGGGAAATGTTCCCAGATGAGTAAACCCAACCTGCTTCTCCCAGAGCTGGGTGCATGGTGGCCCCTCACCCTGTGAAGGGCTCCTGCTGGATCCAAGGTTACAACCGAAGACCACGTGCCTAAGGGCTTCTCCCAAGCTCCTTCCCATTTCCTCTTAGAGGGGCGCAGCTCAGAGCTCCCTGCAAGAAAGAACTTGCTGGTGGGCTGCAGGGGGTGAGGGAGCTGACAGGCCCCTTCAGGATATATCTCAGCCTTTGGGCACACGCCTCACTCTTCCCTGGAGCCTGCAGCCACTGACCGAGCACACAGGTGGGCTCCGTTCCGAGCTCCCCTCTAGGTTAGCCGAGGTGTGGTCAGGTCAGCCCCGAATCAGCGACTCTCTGCCCAATCCTTCTTCATCACACTTCCTCTTTTTCACATTCCGAACTTCATCTTGGTGTTTGCCTCCCAGGAAAACCAAATGACACAGCTCCTCACTCCAGCCCTGCCATGGTCTTCATAACCCCATTTTCTGTATGGGGGACCCGGGAGGCCAGGTCTCAGCAGTGTGCGGGAGTTCTCCCAGCTCCACTGCCCTCTCCCTGCTCCCGGCCGTGTAGCACCTGCTGCCAGCCTTTCCTTTCTAAAATGCCATTCGTGTTTTGTCACACTCCTGTCCAGAAACTGGCCATTGGGTCCCCCATTGCCCCCGAGCTGATCCAGTCCCTGTGCCTGGCACTGGAAGGCTCCATGAGGATGAGGAACTGGCATACAGTCACACACGTTAGGAAGAAGCATCAGGGGGACTTCAGCCAGGCCTGGGGACTATAGAGTCACAGTGCCAACCAGAAAGGGCACCTTCAGGTCGAAGTGGACCCCAGACAGATTGAGGCCTCTTCTAGCCCTGTATGACCAGCCGCCATTCCCACCTGCTGGGAGGAAGGATGAACTTGACCTCTAGGCCCAGAAAGGGGAGGAGCTTTCAGTGATTGTGCCAACAAGATGGCCTTGAGACAGAGCAGGCAGGCAGCCACCAGCACCTTCCTCAGTCTGGAGCTTGGACACCGAGGTGCCAGGGCTGGCTGCAGCAGCCTCAGCACCACTTGCCTGGCAGATCACAATTAATCCTTAATCCCCAATTAGATGATCTCTCCTGCCAGTCTGGCAGGCTTGGGGGTGAGGGGGGAGTTGCAGCTTGTCTGGGAGCCATGGTCCACCCTCCCTCTCCCTACCCTCCACTGGCAGGCACAGATGGCATTGCTGCCCGAGAAGAAATCTGTCCCCTCTGCAGGGGCTGGGGAGAATGATGGACATGGGCCAGGGAAAGAGCAGACCCTGCTCAAGGTCAGCCCCCCACTGGCCCCAGCTTGGTAGGCGCTATGGCTGGAACCGGGGAGGGGGGACGATTGCTGGGGAGGTTTTAATTGGCTGCCGTGTATCTGCTGGCATCAGCAGTGCCCACAGCTCCCCCAAATCCCCCACACGCCCTTCCACCCCAAAAAGGCTGTTAGCCCAGAAGTTCCAAGCAGACACAGCTGGAGCAGGGACCATGGCTAGAAGGACCAATAAGCAGGTGACAACTATGTGGAGCTAAGAACCCCTCCTCCGTCTAAAGAGGGCACCTGCCCTCCAGCTCCACTGACTGCTGCCAGTTGGAATGGGCTAGAGCTACAGGCTCTCCTGGTTTTCCAAGAGAAGCTGTCAGTTGAGATTTTTACGTTAAGTCCACTTTGTATATTTATTTATTTTTAATTTCGGCTGCACTGGGTCTTTGCAGCAGCATGTGGGGGCATCTCTCCTTGCAGAGCACGGGCTCTAGAGCTTGCAGGTTCAGGAATGCGGTGCTCAGGCTCAGTTGCCCTGCATCGTGTGGGATCTTTGTTCCCGACCAGGGATCAAGCCTATGTCCCTTGAACTGGAAGGCGGATTCTTAACCTCTGAACCACCAGAGAAGTCTCAGTTTCACTTTAAATAGTTGGGGTATAATGTATATTCAGTAACATGGATGAATGTACAGTTCAGTGAGTTTTTGCATGCATATGCAGCCAGGTAACCATCACCCCAATAAAGATATTAATCCATTTATTTAAGAATAGTTCCCGGTTTACAGAATTATATTGAAGGCAGGACAGGGAGCTCCTGAATACCTCACAGCCAGTTTCTCCCATGTGTTAGGCAAGGCTCTCCAGAGAAACAGAACCAATAGATGTGTCAGTGTAAAGATATTTATTATTAAGGAATCGGCTCAGGCAGTTATGGGCACTGAGCCATCCTCAGATCTGTAGTCAGCAAGCTAGTGATATGGAGACCTGGTGATATAGTTCCAGTCCAAGCCCAAAGGCCCCAAACCCAGAAAAGTTGATGTTGGAAGTTCCAGGCTGAGAGTGAAAGAAGCCTGGTGACCCTGCTCAAAGATCAGGCAGGCAAAACTCCCGCCTCACTCAGCCTTTTTGTTCCATTCAGATCTCACTCAGCCCACACTGGGAAGACCCATTCGCTTTACTTAGTACTCAGACGCAATGCATCTCATCCCGACACTCCCTCAAGACACTCCAAAATAATGTTGGACCTTCGGCCTGGGCACCCCATGACCCAGTCAGATCAACGCACGGAATGAGCCACGACACTCTAGTAACATCTTACATTAGAATGGTGCCTCTGACACTGCTCGTGAACTAATGAAGTGAAGTGAAAGTCACTCGGGCGTGTCTGATTCTTTGAGAGCCCATGGACTACATAGCCCACCAGGCTCCTCTGTCCATGGAATTCTCAAGGCAAGAACACCTGTGAAAGTGAAAGTTGCTCAGTCGGGTTCAACTCTTTGAGAACCCACTGACTATACAGCCCATGGAATTCTCCAGGCCAGGATACTGGAGTGGGTAGCTGTTCCCTTCTCCAGGGGATCTTCCCAACCCAGGGATTGACCCTGGATCTCCCACATCACAGGTAGAGTCTTTACAGTCTGTGCTAACAGGGAAGCCCAGTGAACTAGTGCTGCTGCTGCTGCTGCTAAGTCGTGTCAGTCATTCTGCCTCTGTGTGACCCCAAAGACGGCAGCCCACCAGGCTCCCCCATCCCTGGGATTCTCCAGGCAAGAACACAGGAGTGGGTTGCCATTTCCTTCTCCAATGCATGAAAGTGAAGTCGCTCAGTCGTGTCTGACTCTTCGCGACCCCAGAGACTGCAGCCCACCAGGCTCCTCCATCCATGGGATTTTCCAGGCAAGAGTACTGGAGTGGGTTGCCATCGCCTTCTCCGAAAGAACTAATAGTGACGCCTTATTATTAAAGACCACATTTTATACAGATTTCATCTCTTCTTCCCTTGTTCTGTTCCAGAGTGCCTTCCAGGACACCATTTACATTAGAAATCATGTCTTTTTAGGGTTCTCTTGGTTGTGATGGTTTTATGGAATTTTCTTTTTTAATTATCTTGTCAGTTTTAAGGAATACCAGTCAGGTATTTTATAGAATGTCCCTAAATTGGGATTTGTTTTTACCACAGTTAGAATGGGGTTCTTGGGACTTCCCTGGTGGTCCAGTGGCTAAGACTCTGGGCTCCCAGTGCAGGGGGCTGGGATTCAACTGCCCTGGTCAGGGAACTAGGTTCCACATGCTGCAACTAAGACTCAGCACAGCCAAATAAATATTTAAAAAAGAATGGCGTTCTCATCCCAACATATACTATCTATATTATCAACATGACATCATTATTGATTTTGACGTTGATCACTTGGCTGAAAGTAGCATTTCTGTCAGGTTTCTGTGCTGTAAAATTACTCATTTCATTTTCTTTCTCCTATTACATCAATCCTATTAAAGGTCCATTTGTCTTTTCTCCATTTATTTATTTGCTCACTTTTTTATATCAATATGGACTCATATTTATGTTATACAAGTTATAATCCAGTACTATTTTATTGATTTTCTTGCTCAAAATGCTCCACCTTTGGCCATTGAGAGCTCTTTTCTTTGGCTCCTGTGCCCCTCCGACATACCCCCATCACTGTAGGGGCTTGAGTTTGGGTTTTGAGTTTTGTTCTAGCATTTTCTTACTTTTTAGCACTACGAAGGTGAAGTCGCTCAGTCGTGTCCGACTCTTTGTGACCCCGTGGACTGTAACCTACTAGGCTTCTCCATCCATGGGATTCTCCAGGCAAGAATACTGGAGTGGATTGCCACTACGAGCTGTTCCAAAATTGTCTTTCATATTTCTGGTCCCAGTCCTAGAGTCAGCCATTTCTCCAAGGAACTCTGCTTCATTTTATTGGAGAATGGTATTTGAAACCAATATCTGGATGTTAAGTTGCTTCTAGGCACTCTAAGGTAATAGGATGAGGATATATATATGTACACTAACATGGATATAAAAATTTTTAAGTATTTCTGCATATAACCAACTGTATTTATATCAAGCTAAACATGAGTTCCTATTGGTATCTCCAACTCTAGTCCATTACCACATGGATCATTCTAGCATCCTCTTCCTCCTCACTTACCTGTAATTTCATTCCAACATCGAGAATTGTTAGCCCATACTCCCATGGGAAACCACATCATCAACTAGGATGGAGTGCTTTTTGTCTTTGTTCTTATGGGCTCCACTCATTTCCAATTTCCAGATTATGCTTTACCTATTCAATTTTACCCCTCACCAACTCCTGGCAACCAGTACTTTGTTTACCTTCTGTATAAGTCTTCCTTTTCCAGAATGTCATATCATTGGAATCATATTGCATATGTCTTGTTCAGACTGACTTCTTTCACTTAGCAATATGTCTGTGTCTTTTTGTGGGTAGATAATTTCCTTTTATTGCTGAATAAAAGTCCATTGTATAAAAACATCAGTTTCTTTGTTGACTCACCTATTGAAAGCCACCTCTACTGGGAAGCCTTCTGTGATGTCACAAGGCTGGACCCTTACTCTGAATTCCAGAGGAATTGTCCCTCTGGAATTCCTTGTCCCAGGAATCCACACTGCTTTACTCCACTGTGTGGCTTTACTTCCCTGTCTGTCTCTCTTTGAGACTAGGATCTCCTTGAGGACAGAAACCATGACTAGTTCATTTCCATCAGTGTCCAGCACAAGGCCTGAGATGGAGGATGGAGTGAGAAAATGTTTGTTGAATGAATAAACAATGTCCTGGGCATGAAAAACATCTACAGAGCTGTCGGGGTGGTGGGGGGGTG
>SJYT01042112.1:655928-671003 GCA_006410635.1 Cephalophus harveyi
TACAGAGCTGGCGGGGTGGTGGGGGGGTGTGGGGGGCGGGGATGAGATTTTGAGGAGGAGGAGTCTCAGGAAAAAGGTTAATGTTTGGAGGAGAGTCTAAGATCTGGCGTTGTGAGGAATGAGATTTGAGGGGAGGGATCTGAATGGAGATATGGATAGGAAAAAGGAAAATGAAACAGTAGAGACTTTATGAATATTCATTTAATCCCCACAACAACCCTATGTGTCCCCTGGGCTGCAAGGAAATCCAACGAGTCCATCCTAAAGGAAATCAGTCCTGAATATTCATTGGCAGGACTGATGCTGAAGGTGAAACTCCAATACTTTGGCCACCTGATTCGAAGAACTGACTCGTTGGAAAAGACCCTGATGCTGGGGAAGATTGAAGGCAGGAAGAGAAGGGGACAACAGAGGATGAGATGGTTGGATGGCATCACCAACTCAATGGACATGAGTTTGAGTAAACTCTGGGAGTTGGTGATGTGACAGGGAGGCCTGGCATGCTGCAGTCCATGGGGTCGCAAAGAGTCGGACACGACTGAGCGACTGAACTGACTGAACTGAATGTCTTCATTTTACAGACGGGGAAACTGAGGCCCATTGAAGTGACCTGCCCAAGGCCAAACAGCTAGCGGACGTGATGTAAGCTTCCAACCATCAGTCTGACCCCAGATGGTGCTGTAGTACAGGATCCAGGACGGTCCATAGTACAGGGCCCGGCAAACAGTTTAAGTATTCAAGGTGAGCTGTTCCTGCGATTGTTATTATGAGTCACTGGCATGAGGATTTGGTGGGGGCAGGTCGAGGAGTCTTTGAAGTCGCCCTTGGACCGTACACCAACCTAGACCCGAGGTCCAGGAAATTGGAAAGGAGAGGCGCATCACCCGTGTAGGTGCAGGACCCGTTGCCATGGAAACATATGGGGAGGCCTCGGGGAGGGCGCATGCGCGAATCAGGGACAGGTTGTGGAACCGGTGAAAGGTGACGTAAAAGCGCACGGGGTGGGGCGCGAGGCTGGGAACGTCAAAGCCCTGCGTCCTCCGGCACCCAGAGCGGAGGACAGGCGCGCGCGCGCGCGCCGCGGCGGTGACGGCAGCGGCGGCCACAGCCCAGCCGAACCGGGACGGGGCAGCGGGACGCTGACGTACAAAGCAACGTGAGTGAGGTGCGAGGGCGGCACCCGCTCCGGGGAAGCCCAGCTCGGCGCGAACCGCGGCGGACCAGACCCAGCTCTCAGGCTGCCGAAGCCCCGCCCTTTAAGCTTGAGGACTAATCGGATTGAAAGCGCGCCGGTCCCGGGCCGCGAACTCTCCAATTGTGGAGGGTGTCGGCCACCGCCCAATCCGAAGCAGACAGGTGCGAGGTCCGGAAGGCGGAGGCCAATCAGCAGCGGTTGCGGCCTGTTGGGGCCTGTCTCTGCCAATGAGGAGGGCCGAGTGACATCTCCGCGCGCCAATCGGGAGTGAAGGATCGTTCGTGCCCGCCCGCCCTTCCGGCCCGAGCTCTATTTACCAGGGGCGTGCTGCCGGCCTGCCAATCAGAACGCGGCTCAGAGGCCAGGCAGCCAACCCGGGAGGAGCGGCCGGCCGGCGTCCGCCGCACCCAGGAGTTGGGGATGTCCTACAAGCCCATCGCCCCCGCCCCCAGCAGCACCCCCGGCTCCAGCACGCCTGGGCCCGGCACCCCGGTCCCGACAGGTGAGGACCCAGCTCCATCCGTGCTTGCCTGCCCGGGCGGTCAAGGTCTCCGAAGAGAAGACCCGAGTTCTGCAGTGTGCTAGGCCCGCCGCCTGTCCTCGCCGAGCCTCAGTTTGCTGGCCTGTAAAGTGGGCGTGGTCGCGTAAGGGTTGTTGGCTGAGCGCAGCGGGAGGGGGCTTGTCCTGAAGTTTAGCGGCCTGGAATGGAGCGTGCCTTTGGAGGGAATCGGGGCGAATCTAGTCCGAGGCTTGGAGCGCCGGGAGGAGGCGCTCCTGACCCGTGCTGACCGCTTACTCTCTCCTCTTGCAGCTGGAAGTGTCCCATCACCATCGGGCTCTGTGCCGGGAGCCGCTGCCCCTTTCAGACCACTGTTTAATGACTTTGGACCTCCCTCCATGGGCTATGTGCAGGTGAGTGGAGCTGAGGGATTGCCTGTGGGATAAGGACTGGAGGTGCCCTGTTGGCCCGAACTCACTGCCCTGTTCTCTTTTGACGTAGGCAATGAAACCACCTGGCGCCCAGGGCTCCCAGAGCACTTACACCGACCTGCTATCTGTCATAGAAGAGATGGGCAAAGAGATCCGGCCCACCTATGCTGGCAGCAAGAGCGCCATGGAGCGCCTGAAGAGAGGTGAGTGAGGCCAGGAGACAAACACTGAACAACCCTTCACAAGGTAGGGAAGGAAAGACCTGGAGGCTGCCTGAGCCAAGCCTAGACGAGGGCCAGGATCACTATCCAGAGAGGCGTTGGAACTGAACTGAAATTGAGTCAGTTTCTAAGGACAGGGAATTTGTATTTCATTGAGTCAGTTCAGCCACTCAGTTGTGTCCAACTCTTTGTGACCCCATGGACTGCAGCACACCAGGCCTCCCTGTCCATCACCAACTCCCGGAGTTTACTCAAACTCATGTCCATTGAGTTGGTGATGCCATCCAATGCTGTATTTCAGTGGGGTAAATTTGCTGGTTAATGTCTAAACCTCTAATGTCATCGAGTCCCTCATTAGATTATAGTCCCTTTCACTGAAAGGAAAGGGGGTTGTGAGGGAGGGGTCTTCCTCTGGAGGGCAGACCTGGCACTGTGGAGGGTCGCTGAGATCCTGTATGTTACTTGCCCATGCCCACCCCAGGCATCATCCATGCCCGGGCCCTCGTCAGAGAGTGCCTGGCAGAGACAGAGCGGAACGCCCGCACGTAACAGGACTCGACTCCACCTCAGCTTCTGGACCTTTCCTGGCCACTGCAGAGCACCTGCTTCTCCCTGGCCTTCACCCCGAGTTGCACTTCCCATCCTGGGCTTCCTGTCCTGTGTCCTTTGGTGGGTCCCCTCCAGGAACCAGTGGGGTGGCTCTTAACTCCAGTTGGCAGCACTAACTGGAAACCCCGAAAGAGTTAGCAGCGAGGTCACTGTGAGTCTCACCCATGACCTGCCAACAGTGTTGATCCAACTGGAGCTGCCTCTTTTCTGTGGCCCCCACCGCTCAGCACTTACCCAGGACTTTTATCCACTTTGCCCAGACCTCTTCTCCCCCAGCAGGGCCTCAGAAGGCCCATGGCCTCCCTGCCTTTTCTCCTGGGCCATAACAACTCTTTTCTCAGTGTGTCTTTTGCTAAATACGCCCTTTTTATATAAATAAAATATAATTTGGAGTTGTTCTCTCAGCTCGTAGTCTTTTTTATTTTATTTATTTTTATTCGTGCCCTGCGGACCCCTGCCCTTGCACTGGAAGCATGGCACCATGACCACCAGAGAAGCCCACACAGTTCATAGTTTCTCTGAGCCTGGTGCTTCTGCTAAGCCCGGGTGGGCCACGAAGAAAGGGAAAGAAGAGACTCGGAGGGAGATGGTCGGGTACAGTGAGTGGGAGGAAGGCCCACCAAGCCTAGCTTTGCCTTGCCTCCACTGCCCATTGACCTTGAGTGGGACCCTGCCCTTCCCTGGCCCTCGGCCTGCCAGCTGTTTGTGGAGAATTGAACTCCCAATAGCTGAGTGCCCTGCCCTCCTTCACAAGATGCCACCAGGGGGCAGCACAAGGCCTGGGCTGCTTCCACAGCTGGAGGGCTCTGTCTCCAGCCTGAGCCTAGAGGGTTGTTTCTCTGGATGGACTAAAGGTGCCTGGAGGGTGGAAATGCCAGTTCACTTAAGCCCCACCCTCGCATACCTTAACACCCTAACATCCTAAGCTTGGAATCAGCCCTGGGGCTCGGAATACACCCTATCTCTGAGTCCTAAGAGGAAAGAAAGGGAGCCAGCTGCTTCCCAACCCCCAGGACCTGAGAAACAGTCGAGAGAGAACTGGTTTCCCGTGTGGGTGAGACCCTGCGCCGTGCCGCCCTGCACTGTCCCAGTGCCCTCTAGCCAACTGGGTGCGGTCCCCAGAGCCCAGCCCTAGGCCCTGGCAGCCTTTGCCCACGGTCTGGGCGCCATTGGCCAGACTTGTGAACCCGGAAGATACAGGTGGGGAAAGCGCTGGGGCCCCGTTCCGGGAGGAGCCCCAAGACTGGAAGTGAAAGTGACTGCAGCCCTCTGAATGACCTGGCGGTCTGGGACACCGGAACCCCACCGGCTAGGCCAGGGATGTCAGAGACCAGCCGCTGGCCAGACTTGGGACAGGGAGGCGTTTCTCCCACCCTGGGCCCCGGATTCCCCGGGCCCGGGAAGTTGGGGCTGGGACTCTTGTCATATTTCCATAGCACACTGGAGGGCCGGGCCAGGGTGGAGGAAGGATCCCAGAGTGTCTGGGGATCCCAGATAACACGGCCGGACTAAGCAGCGCCAACATTTGGAGAAGGGCCTCTTCCCCCGCCGCCGTGGGGAAGGAAGGAAGGTTGGGGCCGCCCTCCGCCGCCGCGGGCGGGGCTGCCCGGACCCCGCCAGGGTGGGTAGGGCCGCGCGCCCAGGAAGGGGGCGGGGCGGCCGCAGTGACGCGGCGGGCGGCGGGGAGGAACCGGAGGGGTGCCGGCGGGCAGACCGGGAGGAAGGTCGGGGCCATGGGCCCGCGCTGCGCCTCCAGAGGGTCCGGCCACTGCTGGAATCCGCGGCCGGGGCTGGGGTCGCTCGGAGCTCCGACCCGCGGTCCGTCGGCCCCCGCCCGTACCGGGTGAGGGGCGTCCACCCTAGACTAGAGGTGAGCTGGGACGTTGGCGGGCGGGCCGATCGAGAGCACGGCGGGGGACGGGGACTCAGGGGAGCAGAGGGAAGTGGGGGCAACGGGGCCTCTCGCTTGCTCAGTGGGTGCGAGGTGGGGGCACGGCGGCAGCGAAGTCGGGGCGCAGGTGGACGGAGCAGGGCTTGCAGGGCGGGGGCTCGTAGGGTACTTCTAGCCTGAGCCTGAAGAGGGGTCAGCCCTGGAGAAGGAGGATGAGGCAGCTGCATAGACGAGTACCGCGGGTCCAGGAACGATGCGGGGAAGTGGGAGGTGGGGACTGGGCTGCCCGCCAGGGTGGGGAAGACAGGTCTCGGGGCGGAGGTGTTTTCTAGTCTTTGAAGGTAGTTTCGGGTGCGGAGGGAGAGGGGCGCCCGGGGCTGCTCCGCGGAGAGACACGCGGGGGACAAGGTTCTACGTGGACGTCCAGGAGTGGGGACACGGACCGACTCGGGGAAAGGGATGCAGGGGGCGGGCCCCGGGGGGCCGGTGGTGGAAGGCGGCCCGGAAGGAGGGGCCGCGGGGTTCCCAGGGGCGGGTCCCCAAAGGATGCTGTTCCGAGGGGCTTAGGACGCCGCCGCGGCCGGAGAGGCGAGGCTGGCCCGCCGGCCGGCCGGCCGGCCACCTCCCGCGGCTCCTGGGGGCCCGCGTCAGCGCGCGGTTGCCATGGCGATGGGCGGGCGGGGGGCGGGGGGTGCGCCGAAAAGAGGTCAGCGCTCAGCCTCGCGGCGGCTCCCGGCCCCCCGCGGCGCTGGCTGCAGAGCTGGGCTCGCCGCTGCCTGCCCTGTGGCGAGCCCGGGCATGGGGTCCCCGCGCCTGAGCCCCTCGGCCCGCGCGCAGGGCTCGGGGCCGCGCGCCGCCGCCCCGCACTGACGGCCGCGCGGTGCCCTGCGCCAGGAGCCGCGGAGGCCGCGCGCGGCCGGCCGAGCGCTTTCAGGATGCTCATCAAGGAGTACCACATCCTGCTGCCCATGAGCCTGGACGAATACCAGGTGGCCCAGCTCTACATGATCCAGGTGAGGGCGGTGGCAAGTAGGAGGCCGAGGAGGGGATGGGGGCATGCTTCATGCTGGGTATCCGCAGGAGCGCGCAGGCCACACCTGGGATAAGGGGCCGGGCTCAGCTCAATCCCTTGCCAGTCCAGCCCCGGGGCTTGGGAGGGCTCAGGCCAGAGCAGAAGAGAGCGCGTCCCCAGTCCGATGTGGGGGAGGGGTGGGGTGGTTAAGGACCGTGCGAAGAGGGAAGGAAGGGCCTGGTGGTGCCTCCCCACCCTGAGTGCCCAGCCCCTGCTGAACGCTCAGCCCCTATCTGATCTCCTTTAATCCTCCTTAGAATCCGTAATCCTCAGGGGGTAGGGAGAGGAGCGCATGAGGAGACAAGAGTGGGGGAGCAGAAAGTGAGGAGGGGTCCCAGGGGGTAGAGAAAGACTAGGAGAGGTTTCCCAGAGGGTGAAGGAACCTGGCCACCCCCAGCGGTCAGGGAGATGGGCTGAGGCTCAGGGCCCGAGACTGTCAGAGGAGCAGGCAGGGACCCCAGAGGGTGAGATCTGGGCTCAGAGGAAGCAGGTAGGGAGCCAGGCTTGGGCGGAGAAGTGTGAGCCAGGGCAGGTGCCCAGGGAGGGGAGGAGACCGGTGCCCATTCCAGAGGCGTCCCCTGAAATGTGGGACCAGAATCTGAACAGGCAAGAGGGCTGGGATCTGGCCTCAGAGGGTTGGGTGGGCCATGTTCAAACTCCTGAGCTACATAAGGACAGGATCTGAGTGCCCTCCAACTAGGAGGGGTGTGGCAGGAGCTGGTATTGGGGTCCTAGAAAGGCGGGGATCCCTTTTACTCTCCTGATTCTTCCAGCCTGCCCACCCTGGCCCCTTGCTGGCAGGGCATGCAGCTTGTCTCCCTCAGGTGCTTACATGGGCTCTCTCTCTGCTTGAAACACACCCCCCACCCCACCCCATATCTGCCCCACACCCTCCTTTCCCCCCAAGTCATCTTCAAATCATGATCACGTTGTCTTCTCGGTGAGGCCTTTCCTGACCATCCTATCAAAACTGCAGCCCCCAACTCTATCCACCTAACCCTGCTGCTGCTGCTGCTAAGTCGCTTTAGTCGTGTCCGACTCTGCGACCCCATAGACGGCAGCCCACCAGGCTCCTTTGTCCCTGGGATTCTCCAGGCAGGAACACTGGAGTGGGTACCTAACCCTAGTCTATGCTTTCTTTTTACCACAGCACTTCGGACCCTCTAAGATGCTTTTTTTCTGTTTTCTGTCTACTGTGTCTCCCTCCTCTGGAGTGTACAGTTCCACAAGGGCAGGCAGGGGTCTTTACTCTACATCACCAGATCCCAGTGAATATAAGCCAAGACAGTGCCTGGAATAGCAAATACTTGAATGACTGAACAAGTCCCGGCCTGCAGAACCCCAGAGGGGACTGGTCAGAGGCTATAATCCTGACCCCAGTAGCTACAGGGGAGCAGGATGGGATTTCAGAGAGCTAGAAAGGCTGGGACTCAGGCCTCAGAGCTGCGCTGGGGACGAGGCCTAACTGGGGAGCCCATCCCGGGAGCGCGGTTAGGACTGAGCTGCCTGTCCTCTTCCTGCCCTGGGCCGCAGAAAAAGAGCCGAGAGGAGTCGAGTGGCGAGGGCAGTGGTGTGGAGATCCTGGCCAACCGGCCCTACACGGATGGGCCGGGCGGCAGTGGACAGTACACGCACAAGGTATACCACGTGGGCTCCCACATCCCAGGCTGGTTCCGGGCACTGCTGCCCAAGGCCGCCCTGCAGGTGGAGGAGGAATCCTGGAATGCTTATCCCTACACCCGAACCCGGTGAGTTGGTGGGGCGGCTCAGGGGCCAGAAGGGGAAGGGCCCTGGTGGGCCCAGCAGTGACCTTCACCTCCCCTCTGCCTAGGTATACCTGCCCCTTTGTGGAGAAATTCTCCATTGAAATTGAGACCTATTACCTGCCCGATGGGGGGCAGCAGCCCAATGTCTTCAACCTGAGTGGGGCTGAGCGGAGACAGCGCATCTTGGGTGAGACCTACAGCCAGTAATGACCCCAAAGCCCCTCTCAGGCCACCTGCCACTTGGCAGGTGGCCTCTGACAAGTCCCAGGTTCAGTTCCTGGCCTCAGCTTTCTGTGCATGAAAAGCTGCCCTCCCAATCCCAAGGTGGGGGAGGAGTAGCAGGGGCTGGAGGGGGCTGGTGTTGCTCAGGGCTGCCGGAACCCCCCAGATACCATCGATATCGTGCGGGATGCTGTGGCCCCAGGCGAGTACAAAGCAGAAGAGGACCCCCGGCTGTACCGCTCGGCCAAGACAGGCCGAGGACCGCTGGCTGATGACTGGGCTCGCACAGCAGCCCAGACCGGGCCCCTCATGTGTGCCTACAAGCTGTGCAAGGTCGAGTTCCGCTACTGGGGCATGCAGGCCAAGATCGAGCAGTTCATCCACGATGTCGGTGAGCACCCTGTCCTGGGAGGTTTCACTTAGCATGCACTAGGCCACATGTTTGAGCCAGGGATGCTCCCAGTCTGCCGGGGACACAGAAACATAAAGACATCCTTTCCATTTGATAGGGTGGGTGCTGGGGCAGAGGGGAGCAGCGCAGCTTAGCTGGGGTTGGGGAAGCCTGCCTTGAGGTACAGGGAAGAGTCAGAAGGGCAAGAAGCTGGCAACATGATCTCTGAGGTTCATGCCGGTTCACTCAGAGATGCAGCTGCTCATCCATTAAAATTCTAAGACGCCAATGTTCTGTGGGTCAAGCGAGGCTTAGAGACTCTCAGGAGGGTCACCAGCTGTAATTGGCAACATGCTGTGGAGTGTAGGCCGAAGCTAGGTTTTGTCAGAGTCCCTCCCACCCCAGCTCTGAGTTCCATCCTCCTGCTCTGGTCTCCAGCAAGCCCTAGGTCATACTCCCATGGTTTAGCCCTGCCCCACCTCCCAGGTCTGACGCTGGGCTCCCCGAAGGAAGAAGGATGGGGGCCCTCAGGGACCTGGGTTCCACTCTGCCAGGACTCTCATGGAATCTCCCCTCCAGGGAGCTGCTTCCTTAATTATCCCTTTTGTAAATGAGGAAAAGGTTGGGCCTGATAGCAAAAGCTGATATTGATCACAAGAGCCAAATCCTCTGCTAATCACTTGCCATACAAGATATCTTTCACACCCCCCACGCCCCTCAAGGTATGATTCCAGATGAGGAAATTTAGCTCAGAGAGTAGTAATACAGGCTCTTTATCCTAAATTTGGAAAAAGTCCAAAAAGCACAAATAAGAAGATTAGGGACCTCCCTGGAGGTCCAGTGGTTAAGACTCTGCACTTCCTATGCAGGAGCCGTGGGTTTGATCCCTGATCAGGGAACTAAGATCCCACATACCACTGAGGAAGGAAATGGCAACCCACTCCAGAATTCTTGCCTGGAGAATTCCATGGACAGAGGAGCCTGATGGGCTACAGTCCACGGGGTCACAAAAAGTCGGACACGACTAAGTGACTAACTTTCACTTTCACCATGTGATACAGCCAAAAAAAGAAAGTGAAAATCACCCACATATAACCATTATTAAGATTCTAATGCATTTCCTTCTAGAAGTTTATAATTCAATCATTATTACTTTATTTCCTAGATACTGAGGTTTCTAACTTTAATCCTCTGCTTAAGATGAAAATATCCCAGAATGAGTATTGTGTTTTTGCTTCATTAAGTGCCAACACTTCCATTAACTATTAACACCTTCATTAACCATCAACAATTTCATTAACTGTTAACGCCTTAATTGTTGACTCCTCTGATGAAGTCAGCAGGAAGCCAGCTGAAAGAGCAAGAACAAACATTGCTCCCAGCTTCCTGGGGTGTCGGGGTGAGCTCAGAGCTAAGAGTTGGGGTGTCTGGAGGGATAAAAGAGGCTGTGGGCAGGGAGGTAGGTAGGACAGGAAGAAAAACACCCCACTTCCCACTGCCATCTCCTGGACCGCACTCAGCCTTCCCTACTTTGCGGCTCTGGGCGGGTGGTGTGCCCAAGGGAGCCATTACCCGAATTCAAGGGAATTCAAGGGCTTGGTATGCAGGGCAGGGAAACTGGGTGGGGAGGGCACAGCTTTGATGTCTGGGCACCTACAGGTCTGCGCCGGGTGATGTTGCGGGCCCACCGACAGGCCTGGTGCTGGCAGGACGAGTGGACAGAGCTGAGCATGGCTGACATCCGGGCACTGGAGGAGGAGACTGCCCGCATGCTGGCACAGCGCATGGCCAAGTGCAACACAGGCAGTGAGGGCCCCGAGGCCCAGCCCCCGGGGAAGCCGAGCTCCGAGGCCCGCACCGGGGCCAGCCACGCTGGCACCCCCGATGGGCCCGAGGCCCCCCCGGGCCCCGATGCCTCGCCTGATGCCAGCTTCAACAAGCAGTGGTCTTCATCCTCCCGTTCCTCCTATTCGTCCCAGCATGGTGGTGAGGCTGGGGCATGGGGACCAGTGATGGGTGTCAGGGAGCGTGGCCCTTGGCCAGACGCCCAGGCTGAAGCCCGTGTGGCCCTGCAGGGGGCGTGTCTCCCCAGACTTTGTCTGAGTGGCGCATGCAGAACATCGCCCGGGACTCTGAGAACAGCTCCGAGGAGGAGTTCTTTGATGCCCATGGTCAGCACCCCAGCCCTGCTGGGGGCGGGGGAGGGGGCCCTGAGCAGCACCTACCGCCTCATGACACAGTCCCTGGTCCCTTCAGAAGGCTTCTCGGACAGTGACGAGGTCTTCCCCAAGGAGATGACCAAGTGGAACTCCAACGACTTCATTGACGCCTTTGCCTCCCCCATGGAGACTGAGGGGACACCAGGTAAGGGTCCCCTATCCCGTCACCGGCCACCCGCACCCCCTAAGTGGTGGGGACTCAGAGAACTACTCATTCCTAAATGTAATGGGGTCCTAAGATGAATGGCAACCCAGAAAGGGCGCTCTTTAAATACACAGATGAATGATGAGTGGATAATGGGTGGATGGATGGATGGATGGTTGGAATGTAAAAAGACATAGAACAAATAATGGAGGAATTCATCTGGAGGCCGGGAAGCCTTCGTGCAGGAGGTGAGGCCTAAACCAGATTTTGAAGGATTAGACCAGCTCTGTCCAAAAGAACTTTCTGAGATGATGGAAAGGTACTCGTCACTAGCCACATGTGACTCTCAAGTTCTTGAAATGTGGTGAGTGTGACTGGGAACCTGAATTTTGCACAGTGATTTAATTCACTTCAGCTTAAACAGGCACATGGGACAGGGCAGGATCAGAAGGAATCTTCCAGGCAAACGGGCACTGTGGGGAGAGGCGTCTGTGGGAACAGCAGGGACTGGCTGGCCTGTGCAAAGGTCTAGAATGTGAAATGACCTGGGGGAGCTGGGTGAGAGGGGCAGGCCGAGGGAGATGGGGGCAGGGGGGAGTGCCCAGGCAGACAGCGAGCGGGGGCATCCGGACTGCCAGATGAGGGCATCCCCACAGAGCCCTCAGCCTCCCTCCCTGGCTCTCCCCCTCCCATAGACCCTGGAACCGAGGGCACCAAAGACCCAAGGGACGGGGCCCGGGCACCCAGGGACTCGGAAGTGAGTATGGCCGGCCACCCTGCGCCTCAGTTCTGCCTGGCCACCCACCAGCCACCGCTCTGACGTCGCTGGCGTCGCGCTGTGCCCCCCGCAGGGCCCAGATGGAGACAGTGCCGGGGAGCTGGGGACAGAGACGTGCGCGGTCCACGCCCTCTTCCTGGTCCTGCACAGTGGCAGCATCCTCGACTCGGGCCCGGGAGATGCCGACTCCAAGCGGGCAGACGTGCAGACGCTGAGCCTAGCCTTTGAGGCCGTCACCCGCGTCCACTTTCCCGAGGCCTTGGGCCACGTGGCGCTGCGCCTGGTCCCCTGCCCACCCATCTGCGCGGCTGCCTATGCCCTCGTCTCCAAGTACTGGTCTGGGGGGTGGAAGCGGTTGGGGGGGTGGAGACACAGGGTCCCCAAGGTGTGGACAACCACCTGGAGGCTCCTGGAACCAGAGAGGCCCCCATGGGGTGGGGGGGTGGCGGAGAGGGAAGAGGCCAGGAAGCCAGACACCTGGGCCAGTCACCCGCCCAGCTGGCCTGTTTCTAGTGTATGGCTCCATCACAGAGCCCTCTGGGATACTGGTGGTCCCCACAAAGCCCCCGTGGTGCTGGGACTTGCCAACAGGTCAGGGGGACTTAGAGGGGGCAGGGGCGGGCCTGGAGGCACCCACCCATCCCTTCCGCCCCTCCTCCTGCAGCCTGAGCCCCTACAGCCATGATGGTGATGGCCTGTCCCGCTCCCAGGACCACATTCCCCTGGCCGCCTTGCCGCTGCTGGCCACCTCATCATCCCGATACCAGGGCGCCGTGGCCACAGTCATCGCCCGCACCAACCAGGCCTATGCGGCCTTCCTGCGCTCCTCTGAGGGTGCCGGCTTCTGCGGGCAGGTCAGGAGTTAGGGGTTGTCCGGGGGGAACTTGCCGGCCGAGCCTCCCCCACCCGCCTGCCCCTGCTGCAGCCCCTCCTGACCGCGCTGCCCTCTCCCCCAGGTGGTGCTGATCGGAGACGGCGTCGGCGGAATCCTGGGCTTTGATGCACTCTGCCACAGTGCCAGCATGGGCACCGGGAGCCGGAGCAGCAGCCGCCGTGGAAGTGTGGTCAGTGTGGCTGGACCCGCCTCCACCGGAGGAGGGGGGCCAGACTCCCGGCTCTAGTTCTCTGCCCCAGGAATCTGACCTCTCTCCAGCCTGTTCCCTGCTGCCTCTGTCCATCCCCTCTGGGGCTCTGCTCGCTGGCTCTAAGTCCCTGCCCAACCCCCATTCCTCCTCCCTCACTGCCAAATAAGTAGAAATCGATTGTCTCCAGCCCTAAGGATGTTTCTGTCTCCTGCTTCTTCTAGAACAATGAGCTGCTCTCCCCGGAGGCGGGCCCAATGCGGGATCCCCTGGCAGAGGGGCCTGAGGGGCTGGGCCGGGCCAGCCCAGAACCCTCTGCCCTGCCCACCCAGCGCACCCCCAGTGACGTGGCTGGTCCCGAGCCCGAGGGCTCTCAAAACAGGTGACATTCCCACCCCATCAACCTCAAACTGGGCTTGTGCTGGGCTCCGGAGGCAGCGGCACTGACGGCCACCTCCGCACGCAGCCTGCAGGCAGCCCCCCCAGCCACCTCCTCCGGGGAGCCCCGGCGGGCGAGCACAGCCTCCTGCCCACCCACTGCCACCTCTGAGGCTCCTGACGGTGCCCCCTGTGCCGCCCGCCTTGACTTCAAGGTCTCCGGCTTCTTCCTCTTCGGCTCCCCGCTCGGCCTGGTGCTGGCTCTGCGCAAAACTGTGATGCCCACGTTGGAGGGTGAGCCCTTGGGGTGCAGGTGGGGGCATGCCTCCTCCTCCATCTGTCCCTCCCCTTAGCTCCTCCAACCCTCCCTCTCACCAGAAATTCGAGCATTTATGCCATTCCCCACTGTAAAAATTAAGTTTCTTGGCTAGAGAGGGGGAACCTGAGGCCCAGAAAGAAGGGGCTTGCCAAGGCCACGTTTCCCAGCATGCACCAGGAGGAACTCATATGCCCAGATGCCCAGGGTCCAACAGGCCTAGGGAACGCTTCATCCCAAGCATCAGCAAATCGAAGGCTCTGAACCCTTGTTAGCCAAGAGACCTGTCTCACTTTGAAGCAGGACCCCGGGGACCTCCCAGAGAGTACAGTCTGGGAAGCACTGTTTCAAGGTCACCCAGCATGTCAGGGAGCTGCTCCACACCACCCCTACCTCCCAGGATGCCCAGCTGAACCCCCCTCTCCTTTATCTTCTGGGTACCAGTGGCCCAGATGCGGCCAGCCTGCGAGCAGATCTACAATCTCTTCCATGCGGCCGACCCCTGCGCCTCCCGCCTTGAGCCCCTGCTGGCCCCCAAGTTCCAGGCCATCGCTCCCCTGGCGGTGCCCCGCTACCAGAAGTTCCCTCTGGGAGATGGCTCGTCTCTGCTGCTGGGTACGCACCCAACCAAAATGACAGGGAAGAGGAGGAGAAGGGCCCCAACAGTGAGGGATGGAGATAGCCCCCCCTCCCCCAACCAAGAGGCAGTTCCCGCATCATTGGTCCTCTCTCAGGTCACCACTTCCAGGACCAGGAGCCGTTGCCTGGCCCCTTGGGCAGTCTGGATCCCCAAGACCCTCTGCCCAGAAGCTGGGGGCAGTGGTGGTGACTGGGCTAAAGGGAGGCAGTGACATAGCAGCAACTCGCCACTGGGACGGGGGGTGAAGGGGTGCTGTATCCATGTCTAGGGATGCACTGTGTCTCCATAGACACTTGAGTCCACGTCCTGGTGTGGGTTGTGTACACATGCATGTAAGTGAGTACCCATCTGGCCCCATGAGACAAGTGGGCCTGGATTGGGGTGATGGTGGCAGGCATTCTGGCAGGAATGCTGCTAACGGGGAGAATGCCCCCATCCTTCGCGTCCATCCACATGTTGGGGCAGTTCAGCCTCAGCCAAGACCTGACTAGGGAAGGCTAGCAGCGGAGATGGGCGAGGTGTGGAGCGGAGCAGGCCTGGAACCCCAGTGGGAAGACAGGAGGATGGCCTGGCCCTGCCCACCACTGAGGCTGCCCTCCACCCACAGCCGATACTCTGCAGACCCACTCAGGCCTCTTTCTGGAGGAGCTGGAGATGTTGGTGCCCTCAACACCCACGTCTGCCAGTGGTGCTTTCTGGAAAGGCAGTGAGTTGGGCGGTGACCCGCCAGCCCAGCCAACTGCCCCCAGCACCACTAGTGAGGTGGTTAAGAGTAAGTCCGGCCAGCCGCCCCACCTGGGGGTGGGGGGCGGTAGTGGCGGTGCGGGTACTTGTTCCACCGCTGAAGCCCAGCAGAAACACCCTTGCCCCAGAGCCTTTGCTCTGGAAGGAGAGGGCCCCAGAACCCAACTCTGGACTCAGCAAAGAGCAGGGCTGGTGGAAGAAAGGGAGGGAAGAGCCTTAGAGGCCAGACAGTTGGGCCTGGGGTGAGAGGCCACCCCTGACTCACTGCCCACCGCGGCCGAGCAGTCCTGGAGCGCTGGTGGGGGACCAAGCGGATTGACTACTCGCTGTACTGCCCGGAGGCGCTCACCGCCTTCCCCACCGTCACGCTGCCCCACCTCTTCCACGCCAGCTACTGGGAATCGGCCGACGTGGTGGCCTTCATCCTGCGACAGGTGGGCCCAGGGATGCGGCGGGGTGGGGTCGGGGGAGCCGGA
>SJYT01042112.1:671389-770569 GCA_006410635.1 Cephalophus harveyi
GCCCCGCCCCCAGGTACCACCAAGTCTCCTCCCCTCCCTCTTCCCCGCCCCCTCCGCCAAGTCAGGTTTCGGATTGGCGCTCGCCTCGCCCTCTCAGCCTCTGCACCGTGTCTATATTGCCTCCGCCCCTTGGATCCGCAGTCCGCACAGAGGACCCCCAGGATCTCTGATCGGGGTCAGCAGAAGCGCCCACTCCTCGGGCCTCGCCCCTCTCTCGGAGCGAGCTGGCCCGCCTCCTCCAGGCAGCGCGCACACACGTCTGGGCGCGGGTCCCCCTCACCAGCTCTTCCCGCCTCCCTGTCATCTCCTGGCCGCGGGCTCACACTATCTCCTTCCGCCAGAACGTCACCTCCAACCACCGGGCAAGCGACACGGTGGTGTGCGAGGGCCGCCCCCAGGTGCTGAACGGGCGCTTCATGTACGGACCCTTGGATGTGGTCACGCTCACGGGAGAGAAGGTTAGGACACAGAGGCCTCAGTCCCAGGTAGACCAGCCCCCTCCTCGGGCTGACCTGGCCCCAAGCGGGAGCTCCCGGGTCCCGCCTCCTGTTCCCTGGACAGCTCCGGGTCCTGCCAGGTTGAGCCCCCAACCCCGTCCTCCTTCTCCCGCCTCAGCCCTCCTCCGCGCAGCTCCACACCGCTCAGGGGCTCCCCCCTCCCTCCGCTCCGCTCAGGGGGACCCTCTGGCCCTCTCTCCCTGCTAGGTGGACGTCTACATCATGACGCAGCCGCTGTCGGGCAAGTGGATCCACTTTGGCACCGAGGTCACCAACAGCTCGGGCCGTCTCACCTTCCCGGTGCCCCTGGAGCGTGCGCTGGGCGTCGGCGTTTACCCCGTGCGCATGGTGGTCAGGTGAGCGCGGGGCGGGCCCGGCCTCTGCGGGCGGGGCTCCCATGGGCCCCGGCCCCACGCCGCTCACACAGCAACCCACCCCCACCCCCGCCCGGGCCGTAGGGGCGACCACACCTACGCCGAATGCTGCCTAACGGTGGTGGCCCGCGGCACTGAGGCCGTGGTCTTCAGTATCGACGGCTCCTTCACCGCCAGTGTGTCCATCATGGGCAGCGACCCCAAGGTGCGCGCCGGCGCCGTGGACGTGGTCAGGTAGGAGCGGCTGCCCCTTCCCTTCCCCGGCTCGCTGTGAGGACTGGTCCCCACCCCTGGCTCGCGGGGCTGACCGCCGCCCCTCCCTGCAGGCACTGGCAGGACGCGGGCTACCTGATCGTGTACGTGACGGGCCGTCCTGATATGCAGAAGCACCGCGTGGTAGCCTGGCTATCGCAACACAACTTCCCCCACGGCGTCGTCTCCTTCTGCGATGGCCTCACTCACGACCCGCTGCGCCAGAAGTTGATGTTCCTCCAGAGCCTGGTGCAGGAGGTGTGATGGCTGGGGAGAGCCCCTGAACCCCGCGATTGCCCCGGGAGGAGGCCCATTTGTTCCCACCTACATGGCCCCGGCTCCCAGCCTAACAGTCTGCACATCCCCGAAAGAGTCTCTAGAGTCCTCGGGGCCAACTAGGGAGATCCAGCTGGTCCCACCCCCCAGGCAGACCTGGTGATGGAGACTAAGCGGCCCCGCCCCTAACCCTCTGGTGCAGATCGCCCACCAGACCCCACCCTCTGTCTCCCGCCCCGCCCCCCCCCCGGGGGTGGGGGCTGCTGATTGGCCTCTCCGGCCACAGGTGGAACTGAACTTCGTGGCCGGCTACGGGTCCCCCAAAGACGTGGCCGTGTATGCGGCGCTGGGCCTGCCCCCCAGCCAGACCTACATCGTGGGCCGCGCCGTGCGGAAGCTGCAGACGCAGTGTCAGGTGAGGGCCGAGTGAAGGTGGGGCTGCGAGCCAGCTGGAGCAGGGGAGCCCGAGGCTGGGCCGTGAGGACCACTCCTGTGTTAGGAAGAACCTAGGAGGGAGGCTGTGAACAGGCTGGCCGGCTTCGGGGAACTTGGGCTTCTCCTAGGATCGGGGAGGTTACGAGCAGCTGGAAGCTGCCGGACAGGCCAGAATGGGTAACTCAAGCTGGAGTATGAGCAAGACCTTGGCTGCTCATTCCACGCTGGCATGGTTCTGGGCACAAGCCTTGACCTTTCTGAGCCTCACTTTCCTGTCTGTAAAATGGAAAGGATAAACCTGCGCAGATCTCCGCAGCTATCACTAAGAGCCCGTGATTCACTGCATGTCAGCGAGCACTGGGCTGGGCACAAAGCAAGTGCCTGCTAAATGTTAGCTGCTGTTACTTCCCTCCAAAACCCCATTTTACAGATGAGGAAACTCAGGACGAGGCCCAGAGAGTGGCAGGATCCCTGGCGGGGTTTGGTCAGGCTGTGCCAGCCTGGTACTGCAGCCAGCACTGCCCAGAGCCTGGGAAGGGCAGGTGAGGGCAGTGTGTGAGCCCGAGACCAGCCATCCCCTCACCCTGCCCACCTCTGCCCGCAGTTCCTGTCCGATGGCTACGTGGCCCACCTGGGCCAGCTGGAGGCCGGCTCCCACCCTCATGCCACCGCGGGACCCTCAAGGACCGCCCTGGCCAAGAGCAGCTATGGTGGGGCTGCCCCTGTGGACTTCCTCCGGAAGCAGAGCCAGCTGCTCCGCTCAAGGGGCCCCAGCCAGGTGGACCGGGAGGGCCCAGGGACTCCACCCACCACCCTGGCGCGGGGCAAGACGCGGAGCATCAGCCTCAAGCTGGATAGCGAAGAGTGAGGCCCCAACTGTGGCTGGGCTTGGGTTATTTATTCATACACTTGTGGAGCCCCAGGGGCTGCCTGTGGAAGGCTGGGCCCACGCCTGCATCTGTTTGCTCTCAGGGTTAGTTCCCTTTCCTGCTGGGGGACCCAACCCTAGGGGCTGCAGGAGGGAGCAGCAAAGGTCCAGAGGGTTTTCCAGTGTGTGTAACTCCACGGAAATAAACACCGTCTGCATCCTGCCTGACTGCCCACCAGCATGGCATTACAGGGCAGCCCAGCTCACGGTTTCTAGTTCAACAGAGATGCTGAAGGGCAAAGAGGAGCCGGGATGTGCCCAGGGTCAGGCAGCAAGTCAGAGGGCAGAGCCAAGATTGGGACCTGGAGAACCAGCCTCCCCCACCCTCCTTCCCCTCCCCACCTGAGCCAGCCTTTCAGTTCCCAGAGGCCCAGACTTGGCTTCTCACTGGAACCACTGCCTGCATGGGCTGAGACCGTGAGATTGGGGGTTGGGAGGGGGGCGATGGGGAGGGCTGCGCTGGGAGCCCACCTCACCCGGGCACTAAGCCTCCTGGCTTGCAGTTGCTTCATCTCCCCCTAAAGACTGAAGGCTCCCAGGCACCCCGGCCCTGGCCAGCAAGAAACACTGCCCTTGTAACAGAGACTATCTTCGTTTCTCTGTCAGGCACACGGAGGCCCAAAGAGGTCTCAGAGCTGATGAACGGGGAGCTGGGATTAGAACCCCAATTGTTTGCCTCCCCAAACCACCCAAGTAGCAGGAAATGAGGGGCAATGACCCCAGCTTTCCCAGTGGATCAGCTCGGCAGGCCCAGAGACAGATAAATAAGGCCTTTATATACAGAGAAGCATGATATAGTGTGGGGGGGGCATGGAGGGGTGGCAGCAGCGGGTGGGGCGGCCGGGCCAGCGGGGCCCCATCAGTGGGAGAAGATGCCCCGGAAGCGGGCCTTGTCCTCCTCGTCCTTCTGGCGGATCCGTGCCTCCAAGGCCCGCAGCTCACGGCTCACCACAGGCGCCAGGGCTGGGTCCAGCTGCAACACTTTGGCGAAGTCAGCCTGGGCCTCCTGGGCGTTCCACACCGCTGCGTGGGCCTTGCCGCGCTTGAAGTAGGCCTTGACATTGTCTGCAGGGGGCACCAGTGGGCGGTAAGCACACAAGGGCATGAGAAAGGGGGGCCAGCCAGCACCCCACTTTGACTGCCGGCACCAGGGGCCCGGCGTGGATGGAGCCCTCCTGCCCTGAGGATGCCAACCCCGCCCCCAAGCCCCATTCCTATCTCACTGGCACAGCATGGCCCACGGCCCCACTGGGTGGGAGCTACTGGGTCAGGCTCCCGTGGGAGTTCAGAATGGGGGTGACATTGAAGGCCCAGAGGCGATGGAGGAGGCCGCCGCCCTGCCCTGGCGACCGGCGCCCAGCGCTCACCATCATACTTATTGAGGATGGAGGAGCAGTGGTCCAGCACTTCGTAATACTCCGCAGCCACCAGCTTGCACTGGCAGTAGTTGAGCAGCAGTGGGGTGATCTGCTGATCCAGCTGGATCCAGTCGGGGGACCCAGGCTGTTCCTGGGGGCGCGGAGGCAGGGAGAGGGCGAAAGATGCTGAAACCTGGGCCCCCTGGGGCCCTCCTGACCCCTCCCCTCACCCACCGCAGCCTCCAGGCAGCACCTTCATCTGAAGGTTCTTGAGGCAGGCGATGGCATCGTAGTACTTGGCAGCGGCCTCCTTCACGTGGCCCTCACGGTACAACCGGTTGCCCTCCTGGTGGATAACCGGCACTGCCTTTGCCTTCTCCTCATCCGTCATTGCCCACGGGTCCTGCTGGTACGTGCCAGGGTTCTCCACCTGCCGGGGCATAGGCCAGGTCAGGGCCCGGGGTCTGCCCCTGGGCTGGCTGGGCCTGGGACACCGGGTACCAGAAGCAGAGTCACTTCTATATCTACTGACCAGCAAACGTGTGCAGCATCTCCTGCATGCCCAGCACTGTGCTGGGGTCCAAAAACAGAGCAGTGAGCAAGATGGCGAAAAGCCCTGACTTGGCAGAGACCTGAGGGAATGGGGAGGGGCCCCAGGAGGGAGGGCACTGCCAGGTGTCCTTATGCCTGTCCCACCCCAGCCCCCGAACAGTCAGGGAGGCCACCAGCTCTGGGCAGGCGGGCAGAGCCGGCGCCCTCTCTGAAGCTGGGCAGTAGGGGGTTGGCCTGGTGGCCCCTCACCTTCAGCATCTCGATGTCGAAGATGAGAGGCTGGGGGTTCTGCTGCAGGGCGTCCAGGTCGGCGTGGCCCAGGGAGTTGTGCTCGTGCATTTGGGCAATGCCACAGCAGTGCCGCTGGCCCTCCAGGGGGTCCTTGCCGGCTGCGATGTTGCGTAGACTCTTGGCCACCATTGGGTACAGCACCACGTGCTGCAGAGGGTGAGTGGGCAGGGGGGCTCTGTCAGCACGTGCTGGCTGGTCATGGGCTCAAGAGGCCCTGCCCCTTGCCCCATCACCATCTGAGAAAGGGCTGAGGCCTAGGAGGACTTTTCCTTCCCGACTCCTCTGGCCTCCCAGCCCTCCGTCACTTTCAGGCCAAACACCCACACTTCCCACCCCTGCAACACACAAACATGCACTCCCACTGCCAACCTGTCTCCCAAGCCCTGACAAATCCAGGGGAATTCTTACCTCTTACCTGTCCTCCTCCCAGGCTTGTAGCCCACGAGCTGGGCTCCTCATCATTCCGGGGGCCCTTCCACACTCTGTTCCCAGCATCTCTTCTCTCCGGCCCCACCCCCACCCCTTTCGGGGCCCATCTCTGAGCTGGGATTAGGGCAGCAACTTCAAAATCCTCACGGGGGACCCTCAGGCATTGGAAACCTAGCTTATTTATTTATTTATTTATTTTTAGTCTTGGTCTACTTTAATTTTTTTTCCTTTTTGGCCATGTGGCATGTAGGATCACAGTTCCCCGACCAGGGATCCAACCCACGCCCCCTGCATTGGAAGTGCAGAGTATTAACCACTGGACCACCAGGGAAGTCCCAGGGACCTAGCTTTTGACCTTTCACTAGGAACACTTGCTGGGATGGCAGAAGCCAGACCATCCTCGTGCCTAACCAGCTCTTCTCACTGACCCTGTCGTCGGCTTGGGGCCGACTGCTCAGCTAATGTTCATCCAGTCAGCAGATATGTTCTGAGTCCTGGCTCTGGGCTGGCCCACACTGGGCACTTTCAAGGTAAACAGGCCTAATCCCTGCCCTGAAGTAGCCTAAATGCAGACAAAGGACCAGATCCTGGCCATGCAGAGTATGAGAGGTGGAGAACCCAGAGGAGGGGTTCAAGTCAAGCACCAGTAGTCAGAGAAGGCTTCCTGGGGGTGGTGACCCAGGAATTAGTTTGAAGTAGGAAGGAGAATGTTGGCTAAGGAGGAGATGGGAACACAGGGAGGTGGTAGGGGCCATGTGGGCATCTATGGCTTCTGCTTCACCTCGACAGTGACCAGGAGCAGAGGGGATTGAAGCAAGGAGCTGTAGCGGTTATTGCACTTGAGAGCCAGTTCCTGGCTGCGGTCTGGCTAAAGGAGAGGAAAAGGCAGACTAGGGGCCAGGAGGCCAGTGTCCTGGTGGTGCAGTGCCCTGGAGGGAGTCGGTGGTGGCCTGGCCAGGGCAGAGGATGGGGAATCGGGTGTGGCCAGACAGACGCAGGCAGGCGTGGGGCACGGGGTACCTTGACGTCGCAGCAGAACTGGGCGATCTCCCCCTCCCGCATGGTGCGCACGATGGTCTCCCACACGGGCAGTTTGAACTTCTTGCCAATGATGAGCTCCATGGGCTTGCCGCGCACCCGGCTGTCATCCAGCACGGCGCCCTCCTCGTCACTGCGCAGAGTGCGGTAGTGGAACGTGGCCTGCGGGCCACAAATGGGATCAGACAAGGGCATGGCCTTACCACAACCACAAGGACAAGGCCAGCTCACAGCCTGCAGGTGGCACAAGGGACAGGGCTCACCCAGGGGTCACTACCTGACCTTTACTGCCCCACCCAGGAGGGAAGGGGTCCAAGTCACATGGCGAGTGGGTGGATGGGCTGGGACGAGAGCCCAAGGGGTCTAGCTTTAGTCATTCTTTTAACAAATACTGACAGAGGACGAGATGGTTGGATGGCATCACCGACTCAATGGACATAAGTTTGCGCAAGCTCTGGGAGATGGTAAAGGACAGGGAGGCCTGGTGTGCTGCAGTCCATGGGGTCGCAAAGAGTTGGACATGACTTAGCGACTGAACAACAAACAACTACATGCCTGAGCTCTGTGCTAGGCCTGGCAGCTGACAAAACAGACAAAAGCCCCTGCCCCCGTGGAGCTCACAGGGAACTTCTAAAGGAAAGAGACGGGCCTCAAACAAAACACGCTCTGTGAGGTGGAGCAAAGTGCTATGGATCAGACATCAAAACGCAGCAGGGCAAGGCACAGCGAGTTCAAGGAGCCAGAGTCACTGAAGGAACTCCCTGGCAGGTCAGTGGTTAGGAGCTGACAGTTTTACTGCTGGGGCTCAGGTTCGATCCCTGGTCAGGGACCAGGATCCTGCAAGCAGCACTGTGTGGCCCCGCCCCCTTCCAAAAAAAAAAGAGAGAGAGAGAGAAAGCAGAGACCTGAAGGGAGTATGGGAGAAGCAAGCCAGACAGATGCTGGGGTAGGAAGGGGTGGGAAATTTCTTGGCCGAAGGACAGCAGGTGCAAAGGCCTTGCAGAGGGGCAGTGCGTGGTATGTTCACAAAGCGGAACGCCAGCGCAGCAGCAGCAGCAGCCTGAACCCAGGGAGGCGCGGCACCTCACGGGGTCATCAGGTCAGCAGGGAGGGACCCCACAGAGCCTAAAGCCCGTGGTGAGGACTTTGGTTTTTCACTCTGAAATGGAAGCCACCAGTTGGCTCCATGCAGAGGAGGGACATGATCTGATGCTGGTTCTGCTGCTGCGGGGATGAGACAGGTGGGAGAGCCGAGAAGACAGAAGCAGGAGGTGAGTTAAGACGTTACTGGAATAACCCAGGGGAGAGACGAAGGCAGCCTGGACCACGGTGGGAGTGGTAGAAGCGGTCAGATCCTGAGTGTATCTTGAGGATCTTCTGGGGGGTGTATGAGAGGAGGCATGGAGACTGGGAGGTTTTTGGCCTGAGCAACCAAAAGGCTGGAGGGGCCCTACCCTGAGATGAGAGGGTTGAGGGGAGCAGGTTAAGTTGCCAATGAGACATCCAGGTGGAGATGGTGAGTAGGGAACTGGATATCAACTTTAAGGGGGAGGGAAGGCTAGACACAGACATTTGGGAGTGGTCCAGGCATGCATGGAGAGTTTCTTGAAAGGCACAAGCCTGGATGAGATCATCTCAGGGTGAGTGGAGAGAAGTCTCGAGACTGAACCCTCCACAGGATATGGTTAGAGGAACCCACATTCCTTCCCACCCCTAGCCACCCCTCTGAACTCCGTTTCCGCATCAGTAAAATGGAGTTAGCAGCAGTACTCACCTCACCTCATGAGAATGAAAGCAAATAAACCTGTGAAGCATTGAGCACCATGCTCTTGTGAACCCTCAATCAATGTCGGTGATTGTTCTGTTTTTTTAATTTATTCGTCCCTATTCTTTCGGTGTCATTGTTCACAGATCATCACTATTTTTGGTGTTTTCTCCAACTGGTGCCTATTCCAAGATCTCCCTTGCCAAGACCTTCTTCAAGGCCACTACCACCCCCCTACCCCGGCCCCAGCCTATGAGGAACTTCAGCCACATCCCTTCCCTCATCTCCAGAAGCATCCCTCTGTGTATCACTGATCACTAGGGGTATGCAGCTCTGCCTCAGGGCACTCCCGTGAGCCAGGCTAGGAGCTTTACCCTCGCCGTGTCTGCACAGCTCTTGTCAGCACGGCAGCTCTTACTTTGGGTGTCCCCAGCATGTTTTAAATGTTCAGCTGTTCTAGTCATCAAGATGTGTCGCTTCATTTTCAGCGCCACGATCTTTACTCATTCGCTCAATATGCATGTCCTGTGTGACTGCTCTGCTGGGCACAGGGGCTGCCCCCAGGAAGCCCTTACTCGACAAACAAGTGGCAACTGGGAAAGGCCCTCGAGAAGAAGGAACTGCATGAGCAGAAGGAGGTAAGCCTGGAGGCATACATTATTAGGGCGGGGAGGGGTGGAAGAGGCTGGAGCTAGGGGCCTGGATGTGCACAGGAGGAAGATGGGAGGCTCTTTATTTCTTAGCCCTTATCTGTCCCGACGCAATGCCACGAACAGCAGTAGGAAAGCTGTCAAAAGGGTTCTCGTCTACTAGACCCAACCTCCTGGCCTGTTCTCTGGGTTTGTGCGTCCCAGGGCCTCAGTTTTCCCACCTAGGCAATGGGAGCTGGTCTACGTTTTCAGAAGGCCCTTCCATCCATATAAGACCTTGAACCTTGCAATCCAGGGGCTCCTCCCAGAGCCCAGCTTTCTCATCTGGGGTCCTCTCCAGCGCTGGGTCTGGGCAAGCAATGGGGTCAACCCCCTCACCTCCCGCAAAATGTTTACTGGTGACTGACGGCCTCCCTGTCCTATGTAGCCACTCGGCCAAGGCAGGGGGCGGAGCTCACGCATCCGAATTCACCTTACTTAAATCCAGGCCAATCAGCGTCGAGCTCGGCATGTGCGCAGTAGGGTCACCGACCACTGCTGTCTGGGCATGCGCAATCTATCGCCTAAGGCCTCCTCCCGCCTCGCATGCGCACCGCGCCACCGACGGATTAAGGGGAAGCGGGTCGACACGAACCTTGGTTCCATCCTGAAAGTCAGGGAGCGCTCCTCGGCCCTCCTGTATCACACGCTTTTGGATCCCGTCTTCCCGGAGTCTTGCGATGATATCCGCCATCCTCCTTCCCCGCTGCTCTCTTTCGGCAACTTCCGGACTCGCTCGGCAGCTTCCGGACCTGCTTCGGCAACTTCTAGAACTTCGGCAACTTTCGAGCTGGCGCCATTTTAGCTAAGGGCAGACGCCGAAAAGAACGAACCTTGGTTCCATCCTGAAAGTCAGGGAGCGCTCCTCGGCCCTCCTGTATCACACGCTTTTGGATCCCGTCTTCCCGGAGTCTTGCGATGATATCCGCCATCCTCCTTCCCCGCTGCTTTCTTTCGGCAACTTCCGGACTCGCTCGGCAGCTTCCGGACCTGCTTCGGCAACTTCTAGAACTTCGGCAACTTCCGAGCTGGCGCCATTTTAGCTAAGGGCAGACGCCGAAAAGAGCCCGAACGTAGAAACGGGCTGTGATTGGTTCTCTGCTCCGCGGCTGAGCGCGCGGGTCCCGCCAGGGGCGGGGCCTGAGACTGTCCAGGGGCGGGGCCTGAGACTGTCCAGGGGCGGTACCGGGGCCTGTGAGAGAGGCGGGGCGGGGCGGGGCGGGGCTGGGGGCGTCCCTAGGAACTGTGTCCTTGAACCGATTTGGTTTGGGCCCTCCCAAGTGGCTGTGTGCCACGCTATTTAAAGTTGTAAAAGTAGCACGACAGCATTACAGAAGTGGGGGGAGGGAAGGTCGGCAGCCGTAAGGCCACCTCCTAAAACTACTATTTTTGTGTATTCCTTTTTGTTTTTTCTTTTAGCTTGCCTAGCGCAATACTCGTGAGTTTTCCATCCTGGATTTTTCTCATCAATCAGTCAATCTGGGTGTAAGAAGGAGGGGAAGGACGGTTTCTGTATTCCCGTGGAAACTCTAAGCTCCCCAAGAGACTGACAACCCCTTGTGGTGTCCTGGCTAGCTATGTCGTCACCACGGAGTCCACCGCGGTGTCTGGCACACAGTAGGTGCCCAGCGAATATTCCAGAATACAGGAATGATAGAAATGAGGCACTTAAGAGGCTAAAACATTTCTCTCCGCCTCTGGAAACTAGTTGTGAAGAATAGCTCTAAGCGTCTTCTCCCACTTTGGAGGTTTCAGTTCAGTTCAGTTCACTGGCTCAGTCATGTCCGACTGCGACCCCCATGGACTGCAGCACGTCAGGCTTGCCTGTCCATCACCAACTCCCAGAACTTACTCAAACTCATGTCCATAGAGTCAGTGATGCCATCCAACCATCTCATCCTCTGTCATCCCCTTCTCCTCTGGCCTTCAATCTTTCCCAGCATCAAGGTCTTTGCCAATGTGTCAGCTCTTTGCATCAGGTGGCCAAAGTGTTGGGGTTTCAGCTTCAGCATCAGTCCTTCCAAAGGCTATTCAGTACTGATTTCCTTTAGGGTGCACTGGTTGGATCTCCTCGCAGCCCAAGGTAACCGAATAAAGGGATGTCTTCGGGCCTGAGCACTGTACGCACTCCATCTTCATAACTGAGAAGAATTACTGTCTGTCCCCTTTGCCCCACGTGCTGAGGGCTTCAGATATTTATGTTGGTTCGTTTCCCCCGAGAAGTCCCCTGAGAGAGGTGGAACCTCTGGGGCGAAAGGAAAACATGTTTTGTTTTTAGCTTTTGTTTTTTACTCACACGGGAAGTTTTACAGGCAAGTTCTGCCAAATTCTGAAGCAACGAGTTGTCTGTATTCTTACACAGATTGTTCCAGAAAATGGAAAAAGACGGAAAGTCAACCAACATATTTTATGAGACTAGTTTAATCTTGATTCTGAAAAAGATACTTAAACCATAAGGCAAGACAAGTCTACATAGATTTTACTAATAAATATAGATATGAAGGATTCCCAGTTGGCGCAGGGGTAGAGAATCCGCCTGCCAATGCAGGAGACACAAGAGAGTCAGGTTTGATCCCTGGGTCGGGAAGATCCCCAGGAGCAGGAAATTACAACCCTCTCCAGTATTCTTGCCTGGGAAATGCCAGGGACAGAGGAGTCTGGAGGGCTACAGTTCTTGGGGTGGCAAAGAGTCTGACATGACTATGCATGCAGGCACACATACATAGATATGAAAAATCCTAGATGAATCCACTAATATATATAACTTTCATGCATTGGAGAAGGCAATGGCAACCCACTCCAGTACTCTTGCCTGGAAAATCCCAGGGACAGAGGAGCCTAGTGGGCTGCTGTCTATGGGGTCGCACAGAGTCGGACACGACTGAAGCGACCTAGCAGCAGCGGCAGCAGCAGCAGTGTGCTAAATGAGTGCCATTCACAAAAAGACAAATATTATTAATACATTATTCCATTTANTGCCTGGAAAATCCCAGGGACAGAGGAGCCTAGTGGGCTGCTGTCTATGGGGTCGCACAGAGTCGGACACGACTGAAGCGACCTAGCAGCAGCGGCAGCAGCAGCAGTGTGCTAAATGAGTGCCATTCACAAAAAGACAAATATTATTAATACATTATTCCATTTATATGAGATACCTAGTCAGATTCACGGAGACAAAGTTAAGTGGTAGTTGAGTGGGGGGAGGGAAGGGATAGGAGCTGTTTAATGGGTATGGTTTAGTTTTGCAAAATGAAAAGATCCTGGAGATTGGTTATACAGCAGTGTGAGCATAGTTTTTTGTTGTTGTGTTTTTGCTTTTTTGCCACATGGCTTTCAGGATCTCAGTTCTCCAAACTGGGTTTGAACCCAGGCCATGGCAACAAAAACCTAGAATCCTAACCGCTTGGCCGCTAGGGAATTCCTGTGAATATATTCAATAGCACCAGCACACCACTACAAGCGCTACTACAATATACATCAAGGCTCTATATTGTCACCCTGCTTATTTAACTTATATGCCGAGCACATCATGAGGAATGCTGGGCCGGATGAAGCTCAAGCTAGAATCAGGATTGCCAGCAGAAAATCAACAACCTCAGATACGCAGATGTCACCACCCTAATGGCAGAAAGTGAAGAGGAACTAAAGAGCCTCTTGATGAAAGTGAAAGAAAAGAGTGAAAAAGCTGGCTTAAAGCTCAGCATTCAAAAAACGAAGATCATGGCATCTGGTCTGATCATTTAATGGCAAATAGATGGGGAAACAATGGAAACAGTGGCAGATTTTACTTTCTTGGGCTCCAAAATCACGGTGAATAGTGATTGCAGCCATGAAATTTAAAAGACATTTGCTCCTTGGAAAAAAAGCTATGACAAACCTAGACAGTGTATTTAAAAGCAGAGACATCATTTTGCCGACAAAGGTCCTTATAGTCAAAGCTATGGTCTTTCCAGTAGTCATGTATGAATGTAAGAATTGGACCATAAAGAAGGCTGAGTATTGAAGAATTGATGCTTCCCAACTGTGGTGCTGGAGAAGACTCTTGAGAGTCCCTTGGACTTCAAGGAGATCAAACTAGTTAATCCTAAAGGAAATCAACCTTGAATATTCATTAGAAGGACTGATGCTGAAGCTGAAGCTCCAATTTTGAAACGCTGAAGCTGAAGCTTTGGTCACCTGATGTGAAGAGCTGACTCACAGGAAAAGGCCCTGATGCTGGGAAAGATTGAGAGCAGAAAGAGAAGGGGGTGACAGAGAATGAGATGGTTGGATGGCATCATTGACTCAATGGACATGATGAGATATTGAAGGAAGCTCCTGGAGATATTGAAGGAAAGGGAAGCCTGGCCTGCTGCAATCCATGGGGTCACAAAGAGTCAGACATGACTTAGCACCTGAACAACAAAACATTACTGAACTTTGCACGTAAAAATGTTTAAGATAATAAATTTCATGTGTATTACCCACAGTTAAAATTCTAAAATCCTTTCTCAAAAGAAAAAAGGTGGGGGTGGGGGGGACTTCCCAGTGGTTAAGAATCTGCCTTTCAGTGCAGGGGAAGTGGATTCAATCCCTGGCTGGGTAACTAAGATCCCACATGCCACGGGAAACTGAGCCCGAACGCCACAAGTATTGAGCCTGTGTGCTCTGGAGCCCACCTCAGCTAAGATCCCATATAACCAAATAAATAAATAACTTTTTAAAAACAGAAAAAAAAAGAAGATCAAGTCGGGCTTATTCCAAGAATGTATGAATGGTTTAACATTAGAAACATCCATCACTGAACTTCCCTGGTGGTCCACTGGTTAAGGCCACACTTCCAGTGCAGGAGGCTCGGTTCCTCCCTGGTTAGGGAACTAAGATCCCACATGCCACGCCCTTTAGCCAAAAAAACACAAAAAAATCCATTATTATAATTCCTCAAATCAGTGAATTAAAGGAGAAAACTCATATAATTATTTCAAAATATGCAGAAAAAGTATTTGATTAAATTTGCTTTGATGACTATGATAACTCATAGGGGAAAAGAGAAACTTTATCAGAATAACACAAGCCATATGCAATTAATATGATGGATAAATACATTCCCTTCAAGATCAGGAACAAAGTAAGGAATGCTCCCTATCAATGATGTTGTTTAGCAAAGTATTGGAAGTCCTGCCCAAAGCAATAAACCAAGAAAAAGAAACGAGTGATTATATCTACATAGAAAATCCAACAGAATCTATAGATAATTTTAATAAATTAGAGTCAGCAATGTTACAAAATTAATAATGCTCTTAACATTATCAATCAGTTCAGTTCAGTCGCTCAGTCGTGTCCAACTCTTCGACCCTATGAATCACAGCACACCAGGCCTCCCTATCCATCACCAACTCCTGGAGTTCACTCAAACTCATGTCCATCGAGTCGGTGATGCCATCTAGCCATCTCATCGTCTGTCGTCGTCCCCTTCTCCTCCTGCCCCCAATCCCTCCCAGCATCAAGGTCTTTTCCAATGAGTCAACTCTTCGCATGATGTGGCCACATTATTGGAGTTTCAGCTTCAGCATCAGTCCTTCTAATGAACACCCACGACTGGTCTCCTTTAGGATGGACTGGTTGGACCTCCTTGCAGTCCAAGGGACTCTCAAGAGTCTTCTCCAACACCGCAGTTCAAAAGCATCAGTTCTTCGGCACTCAGCTTTCTTCACAGTCCAACTCTCACATCCATACATGACCACTGGAAAAACCATAGCCTTGACTAGACGGACCTTAGTCAGCAAAGTAATGTCTCAGCTTTTGAATATGCTATCTAGGTTGGTCATAACTTTTCTTCCAAGGAGTAAGCGTCTTTTAATTTCATGGCTGCAATCACCATCTGCAATGATTTTGGAGCTCCTAAAAATAAAGTCTGACACTGTTTCCACTGTTTCCCCTTCTATTTCCCCTGAAGTGACGGGACCAGATGCCATGATCTTAGTTTTCTGAATGTTGAGCTTTAAGCCAGCTTTTTCACTCTCCACTTTCACTTTCATCAGGAGGCTTTTTAGTTCCTCTTCACTTTCTGCCATAAGGGTGGTGTCATCTGCATATCTGAGGTTATTGATATTTCTCCTGGCAATCTTGATTCCAGCTTGTGTTTCTTCCAGTCCAGCATTTCTCGTGATATACTCTGCATGTAAGTTAACTAAGCAGGGTGACAATATACAGCCTTGACGTACTCCTTTTCCTATTTGGAACCAGTCTGTTGTTCCATGTCCAGTTCTAACTGTTGCTTCCTGACCTGCATATAGGTTTCTCAAGAGGCAGGTCAGGTGGTCTTTCAGAATTTTCCACGGTTTATTGTGATCCACACAGTCAGAGGTTTTGGCATAGTCAATAAAGCAGAAATAGATGTTTTTCTGGAACTCTCTTGCTTTTTCGATGGTCCAGCGGATGTTGGCAATTTGATCTCTGGTTCCTCTGCCTTTTCTAAAACCAGCTTGAACATCTGGAAGTTCACAGTTCATGTACTGCTGAAGCCTAGCTTGGAGAATTTTGAGCATTACTTCACTCGCGTGTGAGATGAGTGCAACTGTGCGGTAGTTTGAGCATTCTTTGGCATTGCCTTTCTTTGGGATTATCAATAACCCACCCAAAAATGTAGTAGAAAATAAACAGCAATAAAAATCAGAAAGCATTTAGGAAATAACACAGCCCAGAGCTTTTTGGAGAAAAAAATTTTTAAGAGCATAAAATAAAATACAAATAACTGAAATGGCATACCTTGTTAATGACTAGAACAGTTAAACATTTAAAGCTGTGATTTCTTCTGAAATTAATCTAAAAATTAAGTGAAATCCCAGTGATAATTTGGAGGATATTTATAGAAGATTTTTCTAATACTTTTGTAGAAGAATAAAAGTTTGTGAAAAGCTAGATCAAATTTGAAAAAGATGACCAAAGCAGGGGACTTTCCCTGCCATATTAAACTGCAGGGCAAACCATAGTAATAAAAAGCACATGGTACTGGCTGAGAATTACTCAAGCGAATCAAAGGAACCAAAATCAGACCTTAAAATAGATATGTATGTTAGCAACAACATACTTGATGTCTGATAAAAATGGCACCTTTCAGAAGGAGAAAGAACTGATGGTTTCGGTAGATAGTGCTGAGGAAACAAACTCACTCTACACTGAATAAACCTGGATGCCTTCTTGTTCTACCCCGTGCAAAGGTAGAAACTATGGGGTTAAGGATCTCATGAACTGCTTTAATCCTTAACACAGATCAAGTACTGACCCATGCCAGACACTGTGTTATGCTGCTGGTTGTGTACTAATTTAATCTTAAATTAATGTCCTGAGAAGGAAACACACTGTTATTAGCCCCACCTGACAAAGGAGGAAACTGAGGCACAGAGAGGTCATGCAACTTGCCCAAAGCAAGGTCATGACCAGGGTACAGTGGGTCATGTAAGATCTAATCCCATTTTTATTCAAAATTTTGATATTTTGTTCATCGTTCAAAAATTTTGATATTTTTACCTCCAATTTTATTTTTTTCTTTAAATAATTCATTAAGGACTTCCCTCATGGTCCAGTGGTGAAGAATCTGCCTTGCAATGCAGGGGACAGGATTGATGCCTGGTCAGGGAGCTAAGATCCTACCTGCAGTTAAACCCGAGCTTCACAACTACCTGGCCATGGATCTCTGGAGCCCACACACAGTGGAAAGATTCCACATCCCACAGTGAAGACCCTGTATGCACAACTGGGACATGACACAGTTGAACAAACAAATATTTAAAAATAATGTATTAAAATGTTGTTGATCTTGCTTACTGAATTTTTTGGTGTCACCCAAGATGAGTGCCTCACTCCCCTCCACCTAGTCCTGGCCCTCCGAGATCCCAAAGCTAGTGCAGAGAAGGCTGGAATTCCAGTGCGACAAACCTGATGGTTTTGACTATACAAAAATGAGGATGGTTCTTTAAGGGCAACTTAGACAAAGTAAGGAGACAAAGACAAACAGGAAGGAGATAAAAACAGCAAAGGATTAATAATTAGATATGTACAGACATGCAACGCAGCAGGAAAAAGGCTTGAAACACAACAGGAAAAAATGGATGAAGGGTAGGAACAGACAATTCGCAGAAGAGGAACCACCATGAGCTGACATGTGCATGAACAGCTGTTCAAATTCTCCTGTTGTCAAGAGACACCAGATGAAAAAGAGACCCAACTTTAGATTCATCAGCCATGGGACTTTCCTAGTGGTCCAGTGGTTAAGAATCCATGCTTCCATTGCTGGGAGCCTGGTCAGGGTACAAAGATCCCACGTGCCTCTGGGTGCAGCTCCCTCAGAAAATCGAGCTTAATCAGCCATTACAATGTTGGAATACTGAGGGCCTAGAGAAACCTGGAACCTGTATGGTGGGAGTGCAAATTTGTGCAGCTACTTAAGAGACCATCTGTGATACTTTGTGAAGTCAGTGGCGCATGTACTCTATGGCCTGGGAGTTCTGTTTCAAGAGGGGTTTTTCCAGTCTTCGTAAGGAGACATTGTGAAGATGTTCCCAACAGCGACTTATGTGATGGGGGCATTGAGGCCAAACTACGCGTATATCATTGAGGGCTATGGTGGATAATAAAAGTGCTGGATGCTCAACATGGTATGCTGAATGTAGTTAGTAGAAGCAAAAAGGTGGAAGGTGGAAAACGTTAGCACTGAGTATAAAAATGTAAACAACAGAATGAGTATTATACACGATACTATGTAAATTGCAAACACACCCGCTTAGGAGCCAACACCACGTGGAGTGGAGGCCCAGGCAGGATTCAAAGCAGCGGACTGAGCGCACTGATGTGGGGGTCCCACGGAAGGCAGGAGGAAAAACAGGAGCGAAGAAAGGAAAACAACTCAAGACGAGTTCAATACTTCGTAACGCAAGACGGGCCTTGTTCATAGTGATGGTGTGTCACAAACCGTGCAGGATCGACTCAGCTCTGTACACAGAGTCGCAGGATGAACGAGGGTGGGTGGATGGAGGAGCATGAGCCCCCCTAGCCTGCATTCGAATCCCAGTCCTACTACTCGCAAGCATGTGGGAACTGGGGTGAAGCACTCGTTCATGTCGTCTACAAATATTTATTGAGGGTCTATTTAGTGCCAAACACTGTCCTGGGCACAGTGGACACAGTGTTGAATAAGACAGTGTAAAACAACATAATTTCAGGTAAGTGCTGTGTGATATGAAACTGACTTTAGATTGCATAGTCGGGCACGGCTTCTCTGAGAGGCGACATTAGAGCAGAGACACACATGATGAAAAAAATCCCCCCACCCCCACCCTGGTGAAAGAGCAAGGTTAAGTGCTTTCCTGGCATAGAAAAAAGCGCGTGCAAAGGCCCTGAGGTGGAAGGAGCTTGGTCTGTGAGGCTGAATGAGGTGAAAGAGGGGCAGAAGGGGACTTGATAAGATTGGGAGAGATAGGCAGCAACCGTCCAGAGCTCTGTGTGGGCTTTAGACAAGAGTTCAAGTATTATTCTAATCACAATGGAAAACCAAGGGATAGTTTTATGCAGAGGAGTGACTTGGCAGCATATTTAAAAAACAAAAAAAGTTTTATTGAAGACTAACACAGACAGAAAGGGACCAGATATGTTTTAAAAGACCACTTTGCCTCCTGCGTGGAAGCCAGTGCAAGCCACATAAGCTCTCTTTTTCCTCATCTGCACCTAGACAGCATATTAAAAAGCAGAGACATTACTTTGCCGACAAAAGTCCATCTAGTCAAAGCTATGGTTTTCCTGTAGTCATGTATGGATGTGAGAGTTGGACTATAAAGCAAGCTGAGTGCTGAAGAATTGATGCTTTTGAACTGTGGTGCTGGAGAAGACTCTTGAGAGTCCCTTGGACTGCAAGGAGGTCCAACCAGTCCATCCTAAAGGAAATCAGCCCTGAATATTCATTGGAAGGACTGATGCTGAAGCTGAAGCTCCAATACTTTGGCCACCTGATGCGAAGAACTGACTCATTTGAAAAGACCCTGATGCTGGGAGAGATTGACGGGAGGAGAAGAGTTGGATGGCATCAGCGACGCGATGGACATGAGTTTTAGTAAGCTCCGGGAGTTGGTGATGGACAGGGAGGCCTGGCGTGCCGCAGTCCATGGGGTCACAAAGGGTCGGACACGACTGAGAGACTGGACTGAACTGAACTGCACGGTGGTGACAATCCCTCTTCCGAACAGGGCCGTGGTGAGTAAGGGTGGGAAAACAGTCCTCAGGAGTCTCCTCGGCACTCAGGGAGAGGGCGGGGAGGCAGACGGCTCTTTCTCGGGGCCTGGAAGGCTGGCGCGTGGCAGCCCCTCCAAGACCCTTATATACACCCAGGGATTGCCTCCAAAAGTGGTATTTGGGGCGGCCGCTAGGCGGCGCGGCGAGCCCAGCTCGTACCGGATGAGAGGGCCCAGTCCATCGGTCTGCTCGGCGCTCGGCAGCTCTGGCCTGCTGAAGGCGGGCGGGGGGCGGGGCCGTTATGTGAGGGCGGGGCCTCGGCCAGGGCGCCGGAACGTCGAGCAACCTAGACGACGGCACGGGGGCGGGGCCTGCGCGCGGGGGCGGGGCCTGCGGGCGCAGAAGGCGACCGCGCTGCGCGCCTGAGTGGGCCGGGGCCATGAGTGCCTCCCGGCCCCAGTTCAGCATTGATGACGCCTTCGAGCTGTCCCTGGAGGACGCGGGCCCTGGGCTCGAGCCCAGCGGGGTCGCCCGCTTCGGGCCGCTGCACTTCGAGCGCCGGGCCCGGTTCGAGGTGGCCGACGAGGACAAGCAGTCCCGGCTGCGCTACCAGGTGAATCGCCCGGCCCACCTCACCCAGCCCTCGCCTGAGTCTGGGCGGACCCCAGGCCGGATCCCGGAGAACCCCAACTCGAGAATCTGCCTAGAGGCCTCGGCCGGAGCGGGAGACCGCCCCCGGGAGGTGGCCACTGGTCCAAATCCGTGCCCAGACCCTCTCCCCTCTGATTTCAGCCCCCAGCCACTATTGGAGAGCCCACACCTAGGAGCTCGCCCCCACCCCAGCTGGAGACCCCAACCTTGAGTCCCCATTCATCCTGGCTACTGACCCTCCCTCTCCTTACCCCACAGGGATGGGGAACTCTTCTGTACTTGAACCAAACTTTGTGCATACTCAGAAGCAGCCCCGAGAGCCCCAGGCCAGATAATCCAACGGGAACCAGCACCCCCTGTTCTGTTCTGGAAGTCCCCACCCCATCCTTTCCTCCAGAGCTGAAGGCCCTGACTCACATGATTAGTGAGTTCTTGCCCGCGCCATGGCTCCCACTAAACTGGAAATCTCCCTTTTTCCAGAGGACCTCCACCATCTCTAGACTCCTTGTCTTGGGAACCTGAACAAGATTCCTGTGCCCCAAACCTGGAAACGATTGGCCTGCCCTTCCCTGGCCTCCCAAATCCAGGGCCTCCATACTGGGCCCCCGAAATACCATCCTGACACCTCCACCCTGACTCCCAAAGCTTGGGAGATCTCCTGGCCCCTGCTGGCTCCTCCCTGCCAAAGCCCCCAGCACATACTCGTACCTGGGTTTCAGTTTCTGTGAATCACCAAACCCGTTCCGCGGGGAGGGCGGAGGGAGCAGCTGTCAAGCGCGGTCCGTTTGTCGACACACCCGAGGGAAAGAAGGAGAGGTGGTCTCCCCTCACTCCTTCCCGGACTCGGGTCATTGGGGAGACTCGGGACACAAGACCTTATCTTAGACCTCTTGCTGCTCCTACCTCGGGTCCGGAGAGGCCTCGGCCTGCCCCCTCAGTCATGGTCCAGTCCCGGTCCACCCCTGCGTGGGGCATGAGGATCGGGGTACGGGACCGAGGGCAGGGGTCCGGGTCGAGTCAGCACGTGGAGTGGAGCGAGTCGAGAGAGTGCAGGACAGGATTTCTCTGGGGACGCACCCCAGGGACAGGACGTGGGATGGGATCACGGTTGGAACGGGCGGGTGGAGTGGTCCGAGAAATAGGACGTCTTTGGGGGTCGGACCCGACGGGGACAGAAGAGTGTCCACCGAACAGGACGTCTTTGGGGGTCGGGAACTTAAGGAGAAGTGGGGTCAGGAGAGAGTCACAGGGGAGAGGACCTCCTTGTGGGCCGGGGTCAGAGGTGTGGTAGGGGGTGTTGCAGTAGTACTAAGGACAGGGTTTCCCAGGGAAAGGAGTGGAGGGGACAGGGGAGTGACTCGGGTGAGCAGGACGTCCCTAAGACCGGCTTGTAGGTAGGCGTCGAGGGTCACCAGGAAATCGTCGTAGTCGTCGTCGTGAGTCGCGAGGATGTTACGCACGACGTCCACTCTGAGACGGGACTAGGGCGGTGGTCACCGGGGACGGGGGTGTGTCCGTCGGGGCCGATGAGGGGGCGTCAGGAGGTCCGCCCCCTCCCACGGGTGGCCTCCTCCACCCGGAGGACAGTGGCACAGGTGTGAGAAGGACGAGACGACGGTAGGTCGACCTGAGTCGTGGGAAACTAGGTCTTCTTGGTGGCCCATCACGACCGGAGGAAGGACGACGAAGACGACCCCGACCCACTCACGGGACGGATGGGGGTAGTCCCGAGGTGGGAGGAAAGCGAGTCCAAGACGTAGGGAGCACTTGGTGGGTCGTGAGACTCCTCCGCCGACCGACCGTACTGGGGTGGGGGTAAAATGTCTACTTCTTCGACTCCGGATCCCTCCTCGTCCACGTCGGAGGACGTCACACAGCCAAGAAATCACACATAGTTGAAAATGGAACCTGGATCCATGCTCCAAACTTTTCCTTTTTTTTTTTTTTTCAGTCTGTTTAATCCATTAGGGAAGAGAAAGTAACAGCTACTATTTATTCTGTGTCTACTTAGAACCAGGTGCAGGGCAGGCTTCCTTACCGAAGTCACACAGCAAGTGAGAGGTAGGGCCACGACTCAGAACCTAAATGTAGGGGCAGGTGAGCAAGGATACGCCCGGCCCAGTGGCCAGGACTGCGGAGTACCCTGCCAGCCCGATCCACAGGGTACCTGTCAATTCCCTTCCTCTGGAGTCTGAGAGCTGACAAGGACCTCTCCCCTGCACCCATTACTTAGATGGGGAAACTGAGGCCCAGAGCAGGGAGAAACCAGAGCCAGATGTTTTGACTCCTTTTCTCCTCATTCTGTGGGGCTGAGGAATCAGGGTTCCCCTGAAAGAATCTAGGGTTGGGATCAAGAGGAGCCCATAACATGGGCCCAACTGTGGCAGCCGCTCTCCTTCCTCCAGGAAGGTCAGAGCCCCCTAGCAGGAAAGCTGGGCAGCACCCTTGCTTCAGCTCTGGGTGAGTGTGCAGGGGAGGGAGCTGCCACCTTCCCAACACTTGCAAGTCATACCGGCTACCTGCCTTACCTCATTTTATCCTCATCACCCAACAGGGCAAACATTATTACTATCCCAGTTCAAAATTAAGGACACAGGTGAAAGGTCACAGCTGGGAGGTAGATGAGCTGGGATTTAAACCCACATCAGCGACATTGCCAGGCCTGTGGGCCGCCAGAACCCATAAATTAGAAAGAGGAATTAGAAAAAGATGACTCTTCTGACTGGGCAGAGCCCACAGCCATGAGCCAGGATACCGAGAGTGAGTTTCAGCCGCATCTCGTCCTTTTTGAGGTGTTCTGTGCAGGACACAAACCACACAGCAGTCCATGGTGGTCCTTCAAGCCTCTGTGCTGTACCTCCCCCCCCTGCATCTTCAGGGCTGCAGAGCCCAGCTCCCCAGCTCCGTGCCTATCCCATCCTATAACTGGGGACCCTGGACTCTCAGCATCTGAAAAATTGATCCAGCCGTATCTCCTCGGCTTCCCCAGTGCCCACTGTCATTAACCAAAGTCCACATCCCTCTCCAGGGCCTACAGGCCCTGCCAGACTCCTGAAACCTGGACCCTGCCTCTCCAGTCTCCCCAGAAGCTGGAAGTTCCTAGAAAGTTCCTCCAGACTCTGGGCCTTTGCCAGGCTGTTCCCCCATCTGGAACATTGCTCTCCCTTTCTCCCTGTGGGATGCCCAGAACAAAGCCTCTGAAGTCAGATTACCTCCACCTTTCCAATACAGCCAGGGACAAGTTACTCCGCCCCTGCCCCCACCCCCAAACTCTGTGCCTCAGTTTCCTCTTCTTCGAAATGGGGATGATAATACCTACCTCATTCAATCAAGGTGACAGTTAAATAAGGCACTGCATGTAACACCCCTAGCCCAGTGCCTGGTAGCACCAGGTAAAAGATGACTAAACGGTGACTGCTGCTGCTACCCCTGCTCAGCTTAGATGCCACTGTCTCCAAGGAGCCCTCTCTGATTCCCTAGGCTCCTGAGCTGCCTGATCACAGGGGTTGTAGCTTGGAGGTTCTTGTTGGTTGCTCCACTCTGGAAGGGCCTGGAGGCAGAGACCTCCTCTGCCGTTGCCGGTGGGATTCCAGTACCAGGCACTCAGCAGTTAAATTCCCTAAGTGTTTGCTGACTGACTGAAGGAGCCACACCAAGGAGCAGACAAAAAATGTCCTTTCACGGACATTCCCAGGGCCTGCCAGGTGTCCTGCCCTGAAAACACAGCTTGCTGAGCTTCCCCTGGAGGTTCTCACCCAGGGGGCCTTCAGCTTAGGTGGGGGACACCATTCCTCAGACCTAAGCCCTGTGGGAGATTGCGGGTGGAGGTGCCCACCCTGCCACCAGCTTCTGCCTCCTGCGGCGCCTGCCCTCACCCTCGCGCCTCCATTTGTGTGCAGTGCTGATCCTGACCGGCGTGGGACTGGAGGTGGCCCCCTCGCCAGGTGAGCGGCACCTCCGACCCCCGCAGGCAGCGCTCACTCCCCTCTTGTGCCCAGGGGTCCTTGGCAAGCCCTTCCACTTCCTCCAGCGGTCAGCACTCTCCCGGCAGGAAACGGCCCCTTTAACCTCGGAGAAAGAGACTTGCCCAAGCCCTGAGCCAGCTCGGGAGCCTCCCTGCCCTAACCGACCCCTCCTCCCCTCCCGCAGGTGTCTCCAGCGCCATCTTCTTCGTGCCGGGCTTCCTGTTGCTGGTCCCAGGAGGTGCGAGTGGGCGGTGGGCAAGGGCGGGATATAGGGGCGGGGGCGGGGCCCGGGGCAGACAGTGGGCGGGGCCCGCCACTGACAGGCCCCGCCCTGCAGTCTACCACGTGATCTTCATCTACTGCGCCGTCAAGGGTCACCGGGGCTTCCAGTTCTTCTACCTGCCCTACTTCGAGAAGTGAGCCACCAGCGGTAGACGGCGGGATCCAGCGTCAGCGCCGAGAGGCCCCAGTGTGTGCGGCCTCCTCGCATCCTTAGAGGGGCACTCCCGGGGTCCGCGCCCGGCTTCGGTTCCCTCATCTCAAGGGAAAAGCCCCGCCGGGACCCTCAAGCCCCCTAGTCCTCTCGGGAGTTTGCTCAGGAAGCTTGGGGCATGTGGGTCTCGGGCCACTACCTGAGCCTGGGAAAGTCGCCCCTTCCCTCTCTGTGCCTTAACTTATTCTCAGGCCCTGGGGTTGCTGGGTTGGTGATATTTTGTGCTAATAAAAGCGGTGCTTAATTTCAGCTCACAGTTGGCTTGTTACTTGCCACCGGCCCCCCGGGCTGGCCACAGCCCCCTCCCAGAAAGGCCAAGAGCAGGCCTGACCTTGGGGGCTGTTCCTCCCTGTGGTACACATACAGCCCTGATGCCCCAAGACTTGCCCAAGGTCACACAGCTCCTTAGCAGCAGAGCTGGGCCTGAGCTCTTCTGTCCGCAAGCCTGGAGAAGGCTCTCCCCGCCCTTTGCTGAGTTGGTCCTGCTGGGTCTCCACTCAGAGGGGCAGCACTGGTCCTTCCCCACCCCCTCTCCCCGGCCCTGGCCAGGGGCAATCTGGTGACGCAGGCCTGGGGCCTGGAGACTGGTATCCTGGTTCCAGGCTGGCTCTGGGGCCCTGGGCTGCCACGGCCAGCTCCGAATGTGGGCCACCAGGAGGCAGCCGCCCAGACTCCTCCACCCACTGCCCTACTTCCCAGGCCCAGGGGTTGGGAAAAGCAGGGGCAAAGGACATAGGAAGCAGGGCCTGTATGACAGAAAGCCTCAATGATCAAAGACTCTTAGAATCACAGAACATTGGAAACAGACCATGGCAGAATTTTGGAAGGACGAAGCATCTCCGAATCTCAATAACCAGGAAACAATCTTTGAGCACTCTGAAATCTGAGATCATAACAGCTGCCATGTATCAGACTCTTAGAAGGCACCAGGTTGTGTGCTAAGCACTTAACACAGGTTGTTTCTGGTCATCCTCCAAGAAAACCAAGGCCCAGAGAGACTGGGTCAGCCAAGGGCAGAGTTAGGAACATAGCCCAGGGCTTCTGTGACTTGAGCGGGAGGGGTGTCAGCAAGCCGGTATGGTCCCCAGCTAACCAACTGGCCGAGGAGTGTGGGCCGAGTAGACCCTGTTTGTACTCATGTGTTCACAGTCTTCCACCCCCAGTAAAGCATGAGTGCCACTAAGATGGTGTTTGGTCTGACGTGTCCTCTGCTGTGTCTGCAGCAGCCAGCACGGTACCTTTAGATTTTTGTGGTTTTGTTGAATGAACACCAAGGAAGGCCCCTGCTCTCACACCTGATCTGGCCAACCCAGACTTCCCACTCTCAGCCACCAATCAAGGCACTTTTAAGGGCACCAGTTAGATGCAGGAACTCCTAAATGAGTGATTCTCAAGTTAGCTGGAGGTAAAGGACCAGTTTTCATTTCTAATGTATTGTGGACCAATGCTTTAGTAAGATAAAAGCCCACAGTTTGTATTAGCAGACTAATCAAAAAATTACATTTCAATAGATAGAATCAGAACAAACTTGGAAAAAAAAAAAGTTATAAAAACCATTCAGTGAAAGTGGGCAAATTAGCAATTAACGTAGAGTTGCCATGTTTATTTTTTGTCACTTCACAGTCTTAAGTGATTCTGTTAGAAGTCTTTCTCTAACCAGAAGTGGTGATTCTCCATAAGACTACCTCAGAGATTTCCCTGGTGGTCCACTGGTTAAGAACGCACCTTCTAGTGCAGGGGACGCGGATTTGATCAGGGAACTAAGACCCCCCAAGCTGCGGGGCAGCTACGCTGGTGCACCACAACTAGACGGAAGGCCACGCCATGCAGGAAAGAGCCTCCGTGCTACAACTAAGACCTGGCACGGCCAAAAATAAATTTTTTTAAAAAGGACTATTTCAGGGATCTGCAAGCTATACCTCACAGGCCAGGTATAGCCCCCAACTAAGAATGGTTTTCACATTTTTGTAATGGCTGGGAAAAAAGCCAAAGGATAATAAGCTTTTGTGACACAAAGAAGTTTATGAAATTCAAATTTTGGTGTCAGTAAGTTGCATTCAATTAATTATTTGTCAAATTCCCTACACAGTCACACTTGTATATTGACTTTGGCTGCTCAGCCATACAAACTACTATAAAGAGCAACAGAAATCATATGGTCCTCAAAGCCTAAACTCTACTATCTGGCCCTTCACGGAAAAAGGATGCCAACCCTTGGTTCATATGAACGTGTTGACAGAACACCGAATCGCAAGGTTTAAAGTTTTAATGTGACCAATGTGCTTGATCTTTGCTAGTTAGTTTATGTAATCCAAGTTGGACTGACAGCAACACCATCCTCAGGAAATAATGAATCTCCAAACTCTAAATGTGATTTCTTTTTAGTTGGACAGTGCATTAATAGTCGCACGCAGCTTAAGAACATTAGATTTTCTTAGTGAATTATAACTCCATTTACCCCTGACACTTTTCCCCCCATAGTCCACTTTGTAGTCACACTAGCTTTCTTTTGGTTAATTCTCTCCTGCCGCTGCTGCTTCTAAGTCACTTCAGTCGTGTCCGACTCTGTGTGACCCCATAGACGGCAGCCCACCAGGTTCCTCCGTTCCTGGGATTCTCCAGGCAAGAACACTAGTCAATCTTTTTTCCAAGCTGTCAGTTTCAGCCTTTTCAGTTGTCATTATGCTTTGAATGTGTCTCTTATATGTGCACTCAGCTGTGGGGAAGAGCCTGGGTATTTGCCTTTTGAGATCTGCTCTCTGCCCTTATAGTAGAAGAATCTCTGGTTTCTAGCTGGGCACAAGGTCCCCCAAAATAAAGACTGCGTTTCCCAGCATCCTTTGCAACCAGCTGTCCCAGGTGCAGAGCCCTGGGGGTATAAATGGGATTGCTCCCTTTCTTCTTTGTCTCTGCTCCCATTCTGACCTGTGGGAAACCAACAAATGTGGCTACACCCTCAGAATGGCAGAGCAGCCAGCAGAGGAAGCCTAAGTGCCTGAAGACCATACAGCTGGATTTCAACTAAGACTCTTCCTGTGAGGGAAATAAATGTTCACCCAGTTCAAGGTATTGTTATTTGGGGTCTCCATCACTGACAGGGACCCTAGTCTAATACTGATGTTTTCTTCTGGGACTGAAACTCCAACTTTTAACCAAAAAACACTTAACTTGCTTATACTTATTAATTTTTTAAAGAATTATTTCTACCTTCTGTTTTAATGTTTTCTGTAGATTTTTCTTTGCTTTTTTCCCTCTTTCCCAGACTTCTACTAGCTTAGTCAAGAATTCTTCACTTTCTCCGTTTTCCTCCTCTATTGATTAAACTGTTGAGAATGGAACATTATACCTCTATTTCTGTTATACTGGTGGTTACCCTAACAAAATCTCAATGAATCTCTCTACTCTAGGAAAAACAAGAAAAAGGTTTCAGCATATCTAAAATATTCTTTCCTATCTTCCACTTTATTTTTGTCTAATTTTTAGTCCCTCCTTGTTTTAAAATCCCCCAAATTATTTTTTTTTTATAGTTAATGCTTCTTTAGAGCTACCAGGACGTTTACTGGTTTCTTTCCTGACTATTATTTAGTATACACTCTGCCTTGAATTTCCTTCTTACTGAAGCCATCCCTTCAACAAGAGTTTGTGGATGAGAAACCCTTTCTGCCTTGTGTTGTTGAAAACAGTTTATAGTTCATCTTCATTCTTGAATAAGATGAGCTAAGTGTAGGCTTCTCAGTAGGCACTTCTTTTTCTTCTGCACACTGAACAATTTATTCCATTTTCCTCTTGCATCTACTGTTGTTAATGAAAAAAAAGTCTTTGGAGAGTCTGGTTGCTAATCCTTGGTAAGTAATCCGACTTCTCTCTTGAGTTGTTTATAAGATTTTCCTTTTGTATTCTGCAGTTTCACTGGGATGCATCTAGATATACATTTCCTTTTATTTATCCTTCTCCAGCTCCAATGTGCTCCTTCAGTCTGGGCCCTTGTCTTTGTGGAAGTCTTTATAGAAAAATTTTAACCATCATCTCTTTGAATATTGCCTCATGCCCATTTTCTACATTTTCTTCTTTTGGGACTCCTAATGACTGTGGTGGTTGTTGTTTGGTAGCTAAGCCGTGTCTGACTCTTTGCAACCCCATGGACTGCACTTCCTGTCCTTCACCCCAGGCTTCCCTGTCCTTCACTGTCTCCTGGGGTTTGCTCAGACTCATGTCCACTGAGTCAGCGACACCATCCAAACATCTCATTTTCTGTTACCCCCTTTTCCTCTTGCCCTCAATTTTTCCCAGCATCAGGGTCTTTTCCAGTGAGCCAACTCTTCACATCAGGTGGCCAAAGTATTGGAGCTTCAGCTTCAGCATCAGTCCTTCCAGTGAATATTCAGGGTTGATTTCCTTTAGGATTAACTGGTTTGATCTCCTTGCTGTCCAAGGGACTCTCAAGAGTCTTCTCCAATACCACAGTTCAAAAGCATCAGTTCTTTGGCGCTCAGTCTTCTTTACGGTCCAGCTCTCACATTCGTACATGACGACTGGAAAGACCGTAGCTTTGACCATAGGCTTTTGTCGGCAAAGTAATATCTCTGCTTTTTAATACAATGTCTGGGTTTGTCATAGCTTTTCTTCCAAGGAGCAAGTGTCTTTTAATTTCATGACTGCAGTCACCATCCACAGTGATTTTGGAGCCCAAGAAAATAAAATCTGCCGCTGTTTTCATTTTTGCCCCATATGTTTGCCATGAAATGATGGGACTGGATGCCACGATCTTTGTTTTTTGAATGTTGAGTTTTAAGCCAGCTTTTTCACTCTACTCTTTCACCTAACTTTTAACTGCTCTTTAATATTTTTTGTCATTCATCCCTCAATGCTACCTATGGGAGATTTCTCAGATATAGCTTCCAGTTCATTAATCTTTTCTTAAGTTGTGTCCAATCTGTTTAATTTAGCCCTTGACTTTTTTTTTTTTTCACTCCAATGCCATGCCCTCTATTTTTAGACGTTCTATTGGGTTGTTTTTTTTTTAATCTTTCTATTCAGTTTTCATACCATGCTGTTACGGATAAGGGTCTCTCTTGTTGATTTTGCCCCAGTTTTGTTTGCTTTTGCGTTTACTTCGTTGCCTCTATTAGAGTGTTTTATATCTCTACTTTGGAGCGCTGACTCTCCTGTTTACTGCGTCTGCTGCGCCTCCCTCACAGTGACTTGTTTCCTTTTGTGATTTGTCATCCTTTGTCATGAGTCCATCTTCAGACGTGACAGGGGTGTTTGGGTTTTTTTTAAAGGCTTACGTGCCCTGGGTTGAAAGAGTGTCTTTCTCAGCAGTTTTTTGTTTTTTTCCTATTTCTTCTGCTTTTCACACCACAGAGATAGACCACACTCCTGCTTGACATGCAGACCTGAGTTTCAGGTTCAGGTTCACTGGGGTAACTTTTTCCACTCAAGGTTGAACACCTGCACCTTGTCACTTTCTCAGGCTTGTGGGTAGCGGTATATTTTGGCCCCCTTTTCAAGAACAGGGTAGCCTGTTGAGACCCTGGAATGTACGGAGGTCATGTCCTGCTCCCCAGCCTCTTACAGGTCCCTCCTGGGTGTCTGAGCCCAGACTCCAGAACCTCTCCACCCCTGAAGCCCCCACAGCCTCTGATTCCTCCCACCACTCAGCTTTGGATTTTCTCTTTGTCTCTGGTACCTGGGATCATCCCTGTCTTTCAAGTTCAGCTTAAAAAATTTTTTTTCCACTTATAAGGAGTGACAGGATTCCAGCCACCTTTCTCAGTTCCCCATTTTACCAGAACCACCCCCTCTGAATACTGCCCCATCTCTGAATGCTGCTGATGGCAGGGAGCTCCCTACCTCCCAACGGGCTGGAGAGAGTCAAATCTTGTCACCCTAGGGAATGACAGGCAGTTGAGGGAAGGTTTCCTCCAGGCCACTCCGGTGGAAGGGAAGCCAGGATGAGGGTGGGCAGGTAACATCACAAGCCAGCTCTCCAGCCAGAGGTTGTCAGAGCAGAAGCCCAGGGGCTGCTGGGTCTCCTTCATCCTGGGGCCTCCCAGGGAGGACGTCATCATGAACCTTGCTGGTGTGTCTGGGGCCAGAGGAGCCCTAGTGGCGGGACAGCATCATCACGAACTCTGCAGGAGAGAAGGGGCGGGGCCTGAGCCGGCCCAGGTCAGCGATCCCAGGAGGCACTGGGCTTGGCCCGGGAGCCAGAAGGATGGGGCTTGGTCTGGGAGGAAGCTCACCGTCAAAGTCCACGGTGCCGTCCCCATTGAGATCCACTTCTTGGAGCATCTCGTCCAACTCAGGACCCACCAGTGGCTCCCCCAGGAGAGCCGGTGCTGCCTCCCGCAGCTCTGCCACCGTGATCCGCCCATCCCTGTCCCTGTCAAACTGCGATTCCGGCAGGACTCAGCCCTCCTACCCTCTTCCTGAGCCCACTGCCACCTTGCCTGGACACCCCCACTTCCTCCATCCAAACCCTCCTCCTCCTCCCAGACTGAGGCCGTGAACCCCCTGCCCCCGGGGAAGTCCTCCTAGGTTACCCCCCAGCCGGGAATGACCCAAACCCTCTCCGACTCCGTTCCCAGTCCTAGTCCCGCCAGCTGCAGGGCTCGGGGCCTCCAGAGGCTGAGGCTCCCAGTCTCCCCTGAGGCCAGGAAGGATGCCACCCGGCACCCACCCACCCACCGGCCCCCCGGGGGGCCCTGCACCTCGCGGAAGGCAATTCGCAGCTCCCGCAGCCCCAGCATGTGCGCCGTCTCCTCCCTCAGCTTCGGGCCCATCATCTCCACGAATTCCTCAAAGTCCACGCGGCCACCCACTGCAGACCCGGGCAGAGGGTCACAGTGGTGAGGACTGGGACCCAAGGAGGGACCCCAGCCCCTCACCCGCTCTGCGTCCAGGAAGGATACCAGCTTCCATGTCCCCATGGGTAGGAGGCTGCAGCCTGGGGCTCTGCTGGGGGCAAGATGCTCAAGGGCTGTCAGTGAAGCACCAGGTGTGGGGAACTGAGACCAGGCTGGGGAACCAGACAGACCCGGGTTCAAAGCCTGGCTCTCCCACTGATGCTATGACCTCGGATGACTCTCTGGACCTGCCTCCCCATTGGAGGACAGGGTGCTAGTGCGGTGGGAGTTCATGACTGTAAAGTGCCGGAACCCCACAGGTAGCATAAAAACACCTTAGAAGCGTACAGCGGTAGTCCCTGGATTCTAAGAGGCCATCAGTTATAAAAAGCACCGATGGTCCATGAATAGCTTCGGGAGAAAGAAAGAGGCGTGACACTAAATATACACATCAATTGTAAATCACATCCCATTTTGGGAACTGTAAGGGAAAAAAATTTGCTGGTATCCTGGGATGAAAAGAAACTGATATTTGATAAATCAGCTGTGGTGCTGGAGAAGACTCTTGAGAGTCCTTTGGACTGCAAGGAGATCCAACCAGTCAGGAAATCAGTCCTGAAAATTCGTTGGAAGGACTGATGCTCAAGCTGAAACTCCAATACTTTGGCCACCTGATGCAAAGAGCTAACTCATTGGAAAAAACCCTGATGCTGGGAGAGATTCAAGGCAGGAGGAGAAGGGGACAACAGAGGATGAAATGGTTGGATGGCATCACCGACGTGATGGACATGAGTTTGAATAAGCTCCAGGAGTTGGTGATGGACAAGGAAGCCTGGCGCACTGCAGTTCATGGGGTCGCAGAGTCGGACACGACTGAGCAACTGAATTGAACTGATACACAAGGGCTGCCCGTCAGACATTTAATCGCAAAGAGCGGCCAGGGTTCTGTCCTCCTCGGCCTCACCAACAAACCTTAAAAGACTTTTCAGAATGATCAAAGAGAGGCAGAGACAGCCCAGGTGGCTGGTACCAGCATGGACTGTTTTATCTCAGTCAGAGATGGGGGTCCCCAACCTGAGTCCCGTGGGCCTCTCGTGGATCACCCGGTGCCTTCCTAGTCCCCCTACCCTCCGTCTCCTGGGGCCAGTGTCATCAAACTGTCCTGGAAACTGCCACCCGACCCCCGTCACTCCACCATCACCCCTGTCTGAGTGCCAGAGCCACCGCCCAACACCCTTCCGTTCTGGGAACCTTAAGGCTGGGAAAGGACCCCGGCGGCAAAGCCAGGTGGCTCCGCCCACCCGCCCTGCCCCACCCCGGGGAGGCGGGGTCAAGCACTGACTCCGCATCTTGACGTGCTGGGAGACCTCGATGAGCTCCATCTCGGTGGGCATATACCCCAGCGTCCGCATGCACTCGCCCAGGTCCCGGTAGCCGATATAACCGTCGTGGTCGGTGTCAAACTCCTCGAAGGCGACCTGAAGCTCTGCAGGGGAGGGAGGTCAGGCTCAGGCAGCCAGCCAGCCAGGCTCTGGGACATCTCCCACCCGCCGCTCCCAGCGAGGGCCACTCACCATCCAGCTCCTCGGGGCCCAACTCTCGGTCCTGCAGGGACATAGAACAGCATGTCCCCGGGGCCAGTTGGGGCTCTGGCCAGCCTTCCTCCTCCAGCCCCGGGCCACAGTGGCCTGGGCAGGGCCCGTCCCACAAGGGCAGGAGAAGGCAGCTGAAGTCCCAGGAGAAGAGTTGACCCCCTTCCTGCTCCTGGGGGCCCTGAGCTGCCACAGACCCCTGGGTTAGTGGTCTAGCTCCACCCATTGCCCAGGCTGCCCCCCAACTGCAGAAACCCTGCCCCCACAGTCCAGCTCTTGAGTCTGGAGCAGAAACTGGAGGAGGCCTGAGTATTAGGGGAAGGGTGGGCTGAACCTGAACCCATGAGTCCCAACCCCACCCCCAGGCCCCCCAACCCTGGCCCGGGCCCACCTGACCTTCCCGAAGATGCGGTTGAGCAGGGGCCCATACGTCTTCTGAGCAGCATCGTGCTGGGGGCCAGGACGGTGCCGGTGGGACTGGCGACGAGGGGCCAGCCCAGGGGCCGAGGGGACGGGCCCCTCCTGCCCTTCTCCGGTCCTGGAGGGGTTCTTGCTGCTCCCCGGGGCCTCAGGGCCCTGCACGGGGGTCTGCTCCCCAGAGCTGCTGGGGCCCTTCCGGGACCCTCGGAGCCCCTTCTCCCTCTTGCTGCTTCTCTTCCTCGTCAAGGGGGGCCCCTCAGCGCCACTACTGGAAGCCAGGACCCCCACGGGGGGCTTCTGTGGTCCGGGGGCCGGGTCTGGGCCATGGCGCCCCCTCCCCTGCTCTTCGGCCATGTGGAGGCGGGTGACAGGGCTCAGAGAAGCGGCACCAGGAAGCACCCTTGCTTCTCAGGACCCCTAAAGCTGCTTATACTCTGCCACCCCGAGGGCTGATGACCAGGGATCGGGCCCTGAGGGGGATTAGGGTAAATGAGTCAGGCAGCCCAGGCCCTAATCCCGCCCTCTGTCTGCAGGTGTCCCGATAGGCAGAGCCGATCAGTCAAGGGAACCATCCTCAGCAACACGGGTGCCAGGACAGAGTGGCCGCAGCGAGCTTCGGACTCCAGCTCTGCCACTCATGAGCTGGGAGACCCAGCAGACTCACCTCTCTAAGTCTCAGCTGCCTCATCTATAAAATGGGAGCAGTATTGCTGAAGCGCCAGAGAGCCCAGTTGTCTGACATGAGCAGGACTCAGCTACCACAGGACATGGGGAAGCATCTCAGGCAGGAGGAAGAGTGTGCCCAAAGGTGGGAGGTGGCAGAGAGGGCAACATCCCCACTGGAGCAGGGGTGTGTGAAAGGAAGGAAGAGAGGCCAGATCATAGGGGCTTGGAATCACGGGTGATTGAGGGTCATGGGGGTGATGTCAGAGGAGGCGCACCCTAGGGGACCCAGAGCCTGCTCACAGCTGGAGGGGCCCAGGCCGAGGGCTTTCGGCCATCTGGCCTTGTCAAGGATAGGAGGCCCTGGCTGGTCACTTGGCCCCACTGGGCTGGGGTTAGGGTTTCCCCGGCGAGCAGCCCCATGAAAGATTGATGTCCTCTCAGCTTGGGTTTCATGCCAGCAGCCTTAGTGCCGCCCAGCACCATGCAGCAGGCCCCGGCGTGGGGCTGTGTGGACAACTGGACCTCTGGGCAGGCAGACACCTCTGCCTCTTCCAGCCAGCGGCCTGCACCTCACAGGTAAGCCAGGCCTTGCCAGTTGGAGCCTCAGGGGGTGCCCTGGGCTCTGATCCAGTAAGGACTGGAGTTTGCAGAGTGGGGTCTGCCTGAGTAAGGGCCCTGGGGGTGGGGAGACCACAGGCTAAAGGTCAAACAGGCAGGACCCAGGCTTTCCGGGACATCTGGTTTTTCCGCCTCAGAGGGAGCCTCCCTCCCCCCTCTAAGGAGGTAGGGTGAGGGCAGCAGGCTTCTTGGGACTCAGCCACCCTCATCCTCATCGTGCCGCTGAGCCCCTTACCCCCTTGTCTAATGAGTAACCCCAGGGGGCAAGGGAGCCCCGCCCCCGCCCTGGCCCCAGACTCCCTGTCCACTCTTGGGCCCAGGGGACCCTAAGCCTTTCCCTTTGGAATCTTTGTTTGTTTTGGCTGCACCACGTGGCTTGCAGAATCTTAGTTCCCCTACGAGGTATTGAACCCCTGTCCCCTGCAATGAAAGCATGGATCTTTAACCACTGGACCACCAAGGAAGTCTGAATCTCAAACTCTTGAACCCAGGATACGGACAAAAAGGGAGCCTGCGATGCTTTGACCATTTGGGGTTGTTTTGTTTTGGCCGCACCATGCAGCTTGAGGGATCTCAGTACCCCCACCAGGGACTGAACCCAGGCCCACAGCAGGGAAAGGCCAGGTCCTAACCAGTGGACCACTAGGGATTTCCCAAGTGGTTTTTAAACTGTGTTCCCTGGAGTTCTAAGGGTGCTCTCCCTCCTTTAACCTGAGCACACCCTTTTAGTTCACATAGGAGTTCTGCTATAGTATCCTATTGAAATGAATTTGAAAGCCTCTGGCTTGGTCTGCGTGGACGCAGCGGGATTCTGGGCAGCAAAATAATTAGAGTCCTGGTGCCCACATTCCTATCTCGGACCCTGCATAAGTCACCTTCCTCTGCACCTTTCTCTACATACCTGTAGGATGGATTGCAGGAAGACTAGGTAAGGTAATCTCTTTAAAGTCCCTGGCAAAGGCTAACTACCCCAAAGGTGATGATGATGATGGCCCAGAGAGGGACAGCGACTTTCACGGAGATGCTCAGCATCCTCTCTCTCCTTTTCAGTCATTCATGCCTTCATTGATTCACCAGGTGCCCACTCCATGTCCAGTAAGACACTGGGGACCCCAGATAGACACCGCTATGGAAGCGAGCCTGGGTGCCCCCGGCCGCTGGCCCCGCACAGAGCTCGACGACGAGGACTACCCCCAGGGCGGCTGGGACACGGTCTTCCTGGTGGCCCTGCTGCTCCTGGGGCTGCCGGCCAACGGGCTCATGGCGTGGCTGGCTGGCTCGCAGGCCCGGCAGGGCGCAGGCACGCGGCTCGCTCTGCTCCTGCTCAGCCTGGCTCTCTCTGACTTTCTGTTCCTGGCGGCAGCGGCCTTCCAGATCATGGAGATCCAGCATGGCGGGCACTGGCCGCTGGGGACGGCCGCCTGCCGCTTCTACTATTTCCTCTGGGGGGTGTCCTACTCCTCCGGCCTCTTCCTGCTGGCCACCCTCAGCCTGGACCGCTGCCTGCTGGCGCTGTGCCCTCGCTGGTACCCTGAGCGCCGCCCAGCCCGCCTGCCCCTCTGGGTCTGTGCCGGGGTCTGGGTGCTGGCCACCCTCTTCAGTGTGCCCTGGCTGGTCTTCCCCGAGGCCGCCGTCTGGTGGTACGACCTGGTCATCTGCCTGGACTTCTGGGACAGCGAGGAGCTGCCGCTGCGGATGCTGGAGATCCTGGGGGGCTTCCTTCCTTTCCTCGTGCTGCTCGTCTGCCACCTGCTCACCCAGGCCGCCGCCTGCCGGCCGTGCCGCCGCCTCCAGCCTGGGGCCCCGGCCTGCCGCGGCTTCGCCCGGGTGGCCAAGACCATTCTGTCAGCCTACGTGGTCCTGCGGCTGCCCTACCAGCTGGCGCAGCTGCTGTACCTGGCCTTCCTGTGGGACTTCTACCCCGGCTACCTGCTCTGGGAGGCCCTGGTCTACTCTGACTACCTGATCCTGCTCAACAGCTGCCTCAGTCCCTTCCTCTGCCTCCTGGCCAGCGCCGACCTCCGGGCCCTGCTGCGCACCATGCTCGCCTCCTTTGCAGCCGCTCTCTGTGAGGAGAGGCCGGGCAGCTTCATGCCAGCTGAGCCACAGACCCAAGTGGACTCGGGGGATCAGACAGTACCAGGGCCAGTGGCTGAGGCCCAGCCACAAGTGAACCCCAGGGCCCAGCCACAAGTGAACCCCGAGGCCAAGCAACAGGCGAACCCCGAGGCCAAGCGACCGGCGAACCCCGCGGCCCAGCCACAAGACGACGACAAGGGCCCACCCCAGCTGGATTCTGGGGCCCAGTCACAGGGAAGCCCCAAGGCCCAGCCCCCCGGGCCCACTACCAGCTCCGCCCCCAGTGCCTGTGAGGAAGCCTCCTCCACCCCAGCCATGGATTCCACCCTAGAGGCCCCCGTGAACCCGGCCACACCTGCTGCCCCTGAGGGAGAAGGCCCCAGCGGCGCTGCCCGAGAAGAGGCCCCGGGTGCGGGCCCCACGTGAGGGCTCGGGAAAGTCCAGGCCCAGCAGGACAGCAGCAGAGCCGGGGGAGACGGAGGAACCAGCCCATCAGAGAGGAGGACGGGTACCGTGGGGGAAGTTCACGTGGAAAACCCCTACCGAGTCCCTTGGGCCTGGCAGACAGGGCTTGGGGGACGTGAACATGAAGCAGCCAAAATCCCGTTCAGTTTGTTGAACGTCATGTCCCTGGTCCCAGCAAGCTCTTGCAGACTTGGCCCCCACACATTGGCCCAGCACCGCCCCCAAGCTACCACAGGTGATGGTGTCCTGGGGGTTCGGCTCTCCAATGCCCCCCAGACCCCACGGACAGCCTCCTCCTTAGCCTCGGTCCTGCAGGAGAAAGACGGGCAGGGCTACTTCCCCAGGCTTGATCCGACCTTCCCTCGATCCTTCCCTCCCTGCCCCCCTCCCTATCCCGACCTCTCACCTGGATACAAGGAGCCCAGGAGGAAGTTCCTACAGTGAAGGGACGCATGCAGGAGCCATCGGGAGCCTGGGGCCTTTGCGGCCCACAAGCGGACTTGGCAGCCTTCTCCAGTCCCCTACCCCAACAGGCAGTGAGGCTGGGGCCGGACTTCCTTCAGCAAGGTGGTGGGCACAGAGGCAAGAGCGAGCAAGACTGGATTCCAATCCGGCTCCGGGTGACTCTGGACAAGCTGCTTCAGCCTCCGAGCTCCTGTTGTATCTGGCATTGTGAGGATTAAATGAGAAGGTGTGTGAGGTGCTGGCAGGAACTGGCACACAGAAGGGGCTCAGTGAACAGATGCTTCGTAGACATCCAGGGATGCAGGGGCTGGGGATGAAGGAAGCAGGGGACACCTGGCCGGAGCACCTGGGATTCTGTGAGCTTCCGGGCAGGTCAGCTGTGCCCATGACCAGCTCTGGGCTGCAGACGGCCAGGTGGCCTGAGAGCTTGGGGCCACCTCTGTGCCTTGGGCAGCTCCAGGGGACTTCAAGGTCTGCTACGTTTGAGGGTTCAATGAGTGTTCACCTGCCCAGCCCCCACCACGGAGGAGGCACAGAGTGCCCTGGTCCTGCCTCTGCCTCAGCCCCTTCCATACTCTCAGCTCAGATGCAGAGATGGGAAGATGTCCCAGCAGAGACCTCTGGGGACCAGTGGCTCCAGGGACAGCACAGACCCCTTGGAGGTCACATGGTGTCTCCAAGCAGAGCCAGCCTCTTCCGTCTCCAGCTGCAGACCCTGCAAGAAAAACTAGGAAGTGCTGAAGGTCTATTTTCAGACTCCCCCACCCCACTTCCTTTTCATACACATCACTCTCTTCTGGCGCTCACCCCACCCAGCTTTCTCTCAGTCCCTGGGGTTCTAAAACCATGAACTCTTTCTCCTTTCACCCTGTCTCTTATACACATCTAGATGTGTATAAGAGACAGCAGGCTAAAGGTCAAACAGGCAGGACCCAGGCTTTCCGGGACATCTGGTTTTTCCGCCTCAGAGGGAGCCTCCCTCCCCCCTCTAAGGAGGTAGGGTGAGGGCAGCAGGCTTCTTGGGACTCAGCCACCCTCATCCTCATCGTGCCGCTGAGCCCCTTACCCCCTTGTCTAATGAGTAACCCCAGGGGGCAAGGGAGCCCCGCCCCCGCCCTGGCCCCAGACTCCCTGTCCACTCTTGGGCCCAGGGGACCCTAAGCCTTTCCCTTTGGAATCTTTGTTTGTTTTGGCTGCACCACGTGGCTTGCAGAATCTTAGTTCCCCTACGAGGTATTGAACCCCTGTCCCCTGCAATGAAAGCATGGATCTTTAACCACTGGACCACCAAGGAAGTCTGAATCTCAAACTCTTGAACCCAGGATACGGACAAAAAGGGAGCCTGCGATGCTTTGACCATTTGGGGTTGTTTTGTTTTGGCCGCACCATGCAGCTTGAGGGATCTCAGTACCCCCACCAGGGACTGAACCCAGGCCCACAGACTCTTTCTCCTTTCCCCCCCCCCCCCCCCCTGCCGCCCAACCCTTTCCCTTCAGCTCAGCACTGTGACCTTTAGAAGCTGAGGGGTGCCCTTACCAGTAGGTGTAAAGGACAATGACCTTTTAAGTGCTACCCTTCCCAGCGGTGCTTGCTACAAAGGCAGGCTGAAGTGGTTCAGTGAGATCTGGGTTCTGGTTCCCAGGCCTGTCTTTGCCTCAGTTTTCTCCTCTGTAAAATGGGGTGATAATGTTCCTTTTGCAAATTTGGCTGTTGTGATCATTAGCCAAACCCAGGGCTGGAAGCAGGCTGGGTGCTGGTGGTGGCGATATGAGCAGCATAACCATAGTGCTTCCTGGAATTCTGGCCACTGAAGCTGGTGGGAGAGAGGTTTTCTGGACAGGCACAAATTTGTTGAACTCATTCATTCAGCAAATATTTATCAAGCACTTGTCAAGTGCTTTTCCAGCCAGCCTTCCATTTTGAATGGGATTAGGGCAAGGCCTCCAGTGCCCCTCAGAGGTTGTTTGAATCCTGGTTCTCCACGACTCACCAGGGGTGTGATCCTCAGCAAGGCTCTTGGCCTCTTTGGGACTCAGTTTCCTCATTTGTAAAATGGGGATCATACTAATGGTTCCATTTTCTGAGTGTTAATCCCTGTGAAGTTCAAAGATCCTTGCCTGGCACAGAGTATGATGATGACAATGATGAAGTCGCTCAGTCGTGTCCGACTCTTTGCGACCCCATGGGCTGTAGCCTACCAGGCTCCTCTGTCCATGGGATTTTACAGACAATAGTCCTGGAGTGGATTGCCATTTCCTTCTCCAGGGGATCTTCCCAACCCAGGGATCGAACCTGGGTCTCCGGCATTGTAGACAGATGCTTTGTGCTTCATAATTGTTAGCCGTTAGTTTGATTATGCCAGTGGGCATCACTGGGCCTCACTCAGGCCCAGGACAGTGCAGACCCACCAGAGTCCATGTGGCAGCATCCTGCCCGCCAGGCATTGCCCCCACCACCACCAGCCTCCTCCTCCACTTTCCAAATGTTCTCACACTCCCACCCCATTGGACTTGTACACTTCCTGAGGGCAGGGTCTGCGCTGTAGCCTCCTTGTAGAGTGCCCCTCCTCCTTCTCCCAGGTAGGGATCCTAAAGCCTTTCCATATGACAGGCAGATCAGGGATTAAATCCTCAGTGCCAGCCACCTGGCTTCAACTCTGGTCCATCCTCCTAACCCCACCTCTTGGAGAATCCCTCCTTCAAGGTCCCAGGAGGGACCCCCCACTCATAATGGGTACTTGCTATCCAGGAGAAAGAGCAGCATCATGAAGGGTTTTGTGAGATAAAGAGTTCTCCTGCTAGCCCACAAAGGAGGGCTTTGTGTTGGAAGAACATGCACCCCCAAGGCCAGAGGGGATGAAAGGAGTCCTATCCCCCATATTCCATAGCCCCTCCACCTCACACCTAACACACTCGATGGGGTTGGGCTCCTGTGGCCCATTGGAAGACTCATGCTTTCTACAGGTGAGAGACATGCTTCCCTCTCCTTCACAGGGGCCAGAGATGGACTCTGAGAGCTGTGAATATGAACATTTTTCAATTATGCATTCAGAGCCGCTGTTCATTCATTCATTCAATATACATTAATTGAACACAGACTGTGTGCTAGGTCTTGTTCTAGGTACCGGGGATCCAGAGAGAAAGAAGGCCAAGTGTGGTCCTCAATTTGCTGACATCTTAGTGGGACGAGGCAGACAAACAGCAAATACACAGATAATTAGGGAATTCCCTGGCAGTCCAGTGGCTAGGACTCTCATTTTCACTGCTGACGGTGTAGACTTAATTCCTTATCAGGGAACTAAGATCCCACAAGCTTCTCAGTGTGGCCAAAAATAAAAAATAAATGAAAGCAAATATACAATAGTTATATAACACAATGTAGTGATTAAGAACATACGGGGGGAACAAGTAAGGACCAGAGAGTGAGGGTGAGGGGGATGGTCAGGGAGGGCCCTCAGAGGAGAAGACATTTGAGCTGAGACCTGGAGGAAGTGAGAGATGGAGCCTTTTCAAGTTGGGGGGTGGGGAGAATTGCCAGATGGAAGGAACAGGATGTGCCAAGGCCCTGGAGTGGGAAGGAAGGTGGTATATTGCAGGGATAGGAGGGTCAATGTCACTGGACCACGTGCACAGGGAGGATGGAGAATGGTAACAGGTGGAGGAGGGGCGATGACTGTGGGGTTTGCATCAAGTGGTGAGGAAGGGCAGGGTGAGGGGCTGGGGGTCTGGTATAGGCTTTAGTCAGACCCCTGGCTATTGCCTGGGGGGACATGATGGAGAAGGAAGTTTCGTGACTGCCTTCCCTCTTCCAAGCCTCCCACACTCTGTTCTGGGCTGGAAGGACTGGCCTGTCCTAGGCGTTATGGAGCAGTGGGAAAGGCAAGGGCTTTGGCATCCAACAGAGACTGAATACCCGATTGGAAGGTGCAGATCCTGCCTGTGGGACTTACAGGGACACCTAAGACACCCATTGGAAAAGACTCTGATGCTGGCAAAGATTGAAGGCAGGAGGAGAAGGGGACGACAGAGGATGAGATGGTTGGATGGCATCACCGACTCAATGGATATGAGCTTGAGTAAACTCCGGGTGTTGGCGATGGACAGGAGGCCTGGCGTGCTGCAGTCCACGGGATCACAAAGAGTCGGACACGACTGAGCGACTGAACTGAAGCCTCCCAGGGTGGGAGAGGGATGGGTAGATCGGGGAGGCCAGTCTCAAGAGCTGGCCAGGAGGAGGGAGGTGTCTGTGGCTAAACTTCCAGGCTTCGCAGGGAGGTGGCTGAGGAAAGCAAGGAAGGTGTGAGGGGTCTGGAGGTCATAGCACTATTTCTCTTTTTAATAAGGAGGCTGGGCAGGACCCAAAGGTGTGCACCAGGAAGAACGGGAGGGCTGGGCCTTCCACTCGCCTCATAAAACACCGCTGTTTTATTTACATTGTACCAAGAGTAGGTACCTTTGTAACTTAAAAAGCACACGAATATATTGTCCTTTAGTCGCGAAGTCTCTGGCTTTGCCACCCCATGGACTGCAGCACGCCAGGCTTCCCCGTCCTTCACCATCTCCCGAGTCATCTCGAGTTTGCTCAAACTCATGTCCATTGAGTCGGTCATGCCAGCCAATCGTCTCATCCTCTGTCGCCCCTTCTCCTCCTGCCCTCAATTTTTCCCAGCATCAGGGTATATTTTGGAGTTAACGCGGACTCCATCGGAAAGTACGCACTGAGGTGGGGGCTGGGAGGGCAGGGCTGCACCCGACCCTGGGGACTCCTGAAGAGGCCGACAAGAGGAGCAAGACGGGAAACCGGCTTGAGTCTGCGGCCCACACGGGCCCCATCTTCATCCCGGCCCCTGCCCCTCTGCCCTGGAGGACCCCGGGGGTCCGAGGGGCGGGGCTAGCCCAGGCCCCGCCCCCGTGCCCCTGCAGTCTTCGGCCCCGCGCTCCTCGTGCTCCTGGCCACCAGGCTCCTGCCTGCAGCCTCTAGCCCCGCCCTTCCACGCGTGACCTCGGCCCCGCCCCCGTGAGCCCCGCCCCGCCCCCTGTCCACCTTATCCTGTAAGCTGTCTCTTATACACATCTCCCGTGAGCCCCGCCCCGCCCCCTGTCCCCCGCCTCTTGCTTCTCTGTCACTTCCTGATTCCCGCTTCCTGCTTCCCAGAGACTGGGATCCGGAGCCAGCCTAGGACGAGGACGGCGCTGCAGCCTCTCGGCGTCCCTGGTGAGCACGGTGGATCGGGGCTGAGGGCGCGGGCGTAGGGGTTGGGCGGGACTTAGGGGGCAGATCGCGGGGAGCTGGGATGGGGGTCGCAAGTCCGAGGAGCACTCCCCCTCCGCGGTGCCCCACCGTCAGTCCCAACTCCCCTTGGCTGCTCAGTCTCCCCCCTGAGGAGCCAGAATCCTTGAAGTTAGACTCCTGCTTCACCTTGGACCCCGTTCCGAGCTGAGGTCCGAGAGCTCGGTGGCTGAGAGCGGCGCCCTGACCCCGCCCAGTCCTGCCAGACCCCCTGGACCGGCCTGGGGCTCCCTGCACATTCCTGCAGGCACTGCACATTCCGTGGGACCCAGCACCGTGGCCTAACGCAGCGCCCCAGCCGAGATCATTCCTGCCTCCTCTGTCTGTCCTCCCCATCACCCTGCTGCCAAATCCTGGGGGGAAAGGGCCCTGCTGGCGACTGAGACCCACCAAGAAGCTAGGCTTGCACTGGCTGGGCACCTCCCACCTCCCCCACACATACCAGAGCCTGGGAGAGGCCCCCAAACCCCTCAGGTCTCAGCAGTGGCTTTGCTGGAGGTCAATGCATTTCCGCCTTCAGATCCCCATTGAGGAGAGGCAGCCAGACCTGCACTGTGACCCTAAGTTGTTTGTAACTGGGGAAACTGAGAGCCGGGCAGGTTATAAGGACCAAGGCTGCATCCTCCCACCACCCCTCGTGCAGCCCTGGGAGGCTTAGAGGTTGTCGGGATGGGCAAGAAGACTGACTTATGCTTCTCCACCCAGCAGTCATGTTTCGCAAAGTGGTCCGGCAGAGCAAATTCCGACATGTGTTTGGGCAGCCTGTCAAGAATGACCAGTGCTATGAGGACATCCGAGTGTCCCGTGTCACCTGGGACAGCACCTTCTGCGCTGTCAACCCCAAGTTCCTGGCAGTGATTGTGGAGGCCAGCGGGGGCGGTGCCTTCCTGGTGCTCCCCCTAAGCAAGGTGGGCCCCGTCGCAGCTGGGGAGAGACTGGAGGCAGCTTGGTCACATCTGCCAGGTCTCCGCTCACTTCACAGCCCATAAAGTGCCCATCCCCACGCTGCTGGGCAGGTGTTAGAATCCAGATTTACTGCCCAGGAGGTGCTAACACACATGGAGAAGGTGGTTTTTTTTTTTTATTGCCAAGGAATCAGGGTCAGAGGCAACTTTTCCTGCTCACCCAGTGACACCTGTGAGGAGGAGGTGGGTCAGGAGCAGGCAGAGCGAGAGTCACACCTGGGCACCTGTGTGCCAGCCGGGACCACATCACCCCGTCATTCCCCATCCACGGAGGGGAGGACTCAGCTCTGGGAGGGGTGGAGCCTGAGCTTCCTGGGGCCCCCTTGACTGCCCCCCCTCATGCCTGCAGACCGGTCGCATTGACAAGGCCTACCCAACAGTGTGTGGACACACAGGACCTGTCCTGGACATCGACTGGTGCCCCCACAATGACGAAGTCATCGCCAGCGGCTCAGAGGATTGCACGGTCATGGTGAGGCGTGGGACCGTGGCGGGCCGGGGGTCACAAGTATGATTCAAGCTTCCTGGCAGCGGGGCCGAGCATGGGCTTCCGATGACCTCCCCGCTTCCCCCACCCCACCCCCGCACCCCGACAGGAGGGGCCGAGCCCGGAGGTGGCTCCTGGCCCAACCCCGTGGCCCCGCCCCCACCACACCCTCTCCCAGCCCCCTCACACGTGAAAGCTGAGGCCTACGGAGGTCCGGGCTCTGGTCCCCAAAGGGTGGTTAGAGCTGACAGCGCCCCCGCCCGGCAGGCTGCGACAACATGGTGCTCATCTGGAACGTGGGCACTGCGGAGGAGCTGTACCGCCTGGACAGCCTGCACCCCGACCTCATCTACAACGTCAGCTGGAACCGCAACGGCAGCCTCTTCTGCACCGCGTGCAAAGACAAGAGCGTGCGCGTCATCGACCCCCGCCGGGGGACCCTGGTGGCGGTATGCGGCCCCAGAGGGTGAGGACAACTGCGGGGTGGTCAAGGGGCTCTCTGGGTGCACCGCACAGACCAGTCCCTCCGTCTCCTCCGCAGGAGCGGGAGAAGGCTCACGAGGGAGCCCGGCCCATGCGGGCCATCTTCCTGGCCGACGGCAAGGTGTTCACCACGGGCTTCAGCCGCATGAGCGAGCGGCAGCTGGCGCTCTGGGATCCAGTGAGTGGCTGTGGCCGTCCTGAGGGGCGGACGCAGGACAGGCTCCACCCTGGGCAAGCAGGGCAGAAGTCACCTGGAGAGGCTTGTCCCTCCCAGGCTGTCAGCCTGGCCCCTGAGCACCCAGGACCCCAGCCCTGCCAGCCGCTTCTCTCCCTGTCCCTGCTCTCTGGCCTCCCCGACCTGCCTACACAGCTGCCTGCAGCAGCATTCTTGGCCCCTGAAAGGCCCCTGCCTCCTTCGCTTGTCTGTTTCCACTCTGGCTATCCTTGGAGCCCCAGTGCAGAGGCCCCCTCCTCCAGAAAGCCTCCCAGCCCTTCCTCGGAAGTGCTCTGTCCCCCAGCCTTATCCTGTAAGTGACCTGCAGGGGCCCCTCAGGGAAGGGGCTAGTGCTACCCTGCAGCCTGGCTCCCAAAGTGTGGGGACTTTCTCAGCACCTGGTTGGTGGCCTGGGAGTCATCTGAAGGCCTGGAATAGGCAGGGGAAAATGGGACCGCGGAGTGGAGGGGAGCCAGCGAGACCCAGTGGGGCACAACGTGTGGCCAGAGGGTGAGAGTGTTAGGGGCGGTGCCGGCTGGCGTGTGAGGCTGGTCGGGGTCAGACTCAAAGCAGGACTGGGATGGTGAGGGGAGGAAGCAGGTTCTGACCTGGCTCAATTGTCCCTCAACCCACGTGCCAGGAAAACTTCGGGGAGCCCATGGCCCTGCAGGAGTTGGACTCTAGCAACGGAGCTCTGTTGCCCTTCTACGACCCTGATACCAACGTGGTCTACGTCTGTGGCAAGGTGGGGCTGGGCAGGGCGGGGGTGGGGTGGTAGAGAAGACAGAGGTGGGCCTTCGTGCTGACTCCTGCCCCTCCCACCCTCCAGGGTGACTCCAGCATCCGGTACTTTGAGATCACAGACGAGCCCCCCTACATCCACTTCCTGAATACATTCACCAGCAAAGAGCCCCAGAGGGGCATGGGGAGCATGCCCAAGAGGGGCTTGGAGGTCAGCAAGTGTGAGATTGCCCGGTAAGAAGGGCCGCTGAGGAGGCTGGCTGTAGGGCGGTGGGGTGGGGGCGGGAGCTGGACCCTACGCACCCAGGGTGAAAGGTCAGATCACAAGAGGCTGCTCAGAAACAGGAACTGGCCCACTGAGGCTCTGGAGTCGGGGTCAGCCCATGGGAGGGCTCAGGGGAAGGACTGGATACTGAGAGCAGGGGGAGCCAGGAGAGCTGGTAGAGGGGCAGGTTCCACCCATGGGTCCTCCCTCCGCCCCCTTCCCCAGGTTCTACAAACTGCACGAGCGCAAGTGTGAGCCCATTGTCATGACTGTGCCAAGAAAGGTGAGGCCGCCTTGTTCCCTGCCCACCTGCTCCCTTCTCTAGCAGACAGGCCACACGGGGGTGACCGAGGTGAGGCCTGTGAGTGGGACGTGGCTAAGTGCGAGTGTAATCAGTGGGCCGCACGGACGCCAGCGTGCCCTGCTGGGGCAAGCGGCGATGAGACACAGGGTGAGCTGAGGCCTCGCTCTGGACGGACGCGGGGCAGCCTCGGAGGTCTGCCCTGTAGGAGGCCTGGCAAGACCCACCTCCCGGCTGGGGTAGGATCTCCACGAGGGGTGGGTAATAAGCCAGGCGAAGGCACGGAGGTGGGAGCGGTGAGAGCCAGGGAGTCTGGCTGCAGTGGAGGCTCCCAGGAGGCGAGGATTCAGCCATGTGTGGCTTGGCCTCGGGGCCCCAGCTGAGAGCCTTGAACAAGCTCCGTTTCTCTAGCCAGCGTTAACTGAGTGCCGTGTAGCGTACCAAGCCCGTCCAGGGAGCGAGGCCTGCCCCAGAAGCTCACAGTCCACAGGGCACAGATGTGGCTCCCAGAGTCCCACGAAGCACATAGCTGGCCCCTGCTTGGGGAGGTGGGAGGAGTCTTCAGAGGGAGCTGTTGGTGGCGTCCAGAAGGGAAGTGAAAGGACAGATTGGAGCTTTAGAAAGGTCACTAGGGGACAGGCCATTGGAAGGCGGGTTGACGGGCTGCCAGCCTGGAAGTCAGAAGAGCGGCAAGGCAGTGGCTGCTCAGGGTCCAGATGAGAGGACCCTGCAGGTGGGCCCCCAGCTGACCCCGGCCTCCCTCCGCCGCCCCCCGGGGCAGTCGGACCTCTTCCAGGATGATCTGTATCCCGACACGGCCGGACCCGAGGCAGCCCTAGAGGCAGAGGAGTGGGTGAGCGGGCGGGACGCCAGCCCCATCCTCATCTCCCTGCGGGAGGCCTACGTGCCCAGCAAACAGCGGGACCTGAAGGTCAACCGGCGCAACGTGTTGTCGGACAGCCGGCCCGTCGCGGCCCCTGGTACCCCCCGCCCGGGACCCTCCATGCCTGCGGCCTCCACCAACATCGCTGCACTCAGTGGCAGCCTCGCCGGAGCTGGGGTATGTGCCTCACAGCTCAGAGTGGTGTTGCCCAGGTCTCCTGTGCCCGCCCGAACAGTTCACTGCCCTCTCTGGGCCCCCGGCCCCTGCCCGATGGTAGATTTGGGGAGGCCTGCGGCTCCGCAACGCTGGGCCCCTTGCTGGTGTCCCTTCAGGAGGCCGGGAAGCTGGAGGAGGTGATGCAGGAGCTGCAGGCGCTGCGAGCGCTGGTCCAGGAGCAGGGCGAGCGCATCGGCCGCCTGGAGGAGCAGCTCAGCCGCATGGAGAATGGAGATGCCTAGGTCCCCGGCCCGCGGACGCTGCTCCCCGTCACCTCCTCCCCCCCAGCCCTTTCTCACTCAGCCTCTGTCACACCGACTACAGGCTGGCTGCCCCCCTGCCCCCTGCTGAGGGTTTCTGGGGCAGGTTCGGCGGAGGTGGGGGGCAGGGGGAGCCCTCCCTCGAGCCCAGGCTGGAGCCACTGCTAGGCTTTGGGCTTGGTCTGTTACTGTTGGAGGATTTTTGTACCGAGGAGCACTTATATTGTGAGGGACCACCTCCCCCGCCCCCCGCCAGCCCTCCTGCTCCCTCCTCTGAGGAAGCAGGAGGGTTGGGCTCTATATTTTCATTCCAAATAAAATGCTCTTTCTAAAAAGCCAGGCTGGCCCTTCTGCTGCAAGGGTAGGGCTGGGAAAGGAAGTCTGGACACCTGGGGACACGGGACAACCCCAAGGCTCACAGATGTGAGAGAGGGGGCCCTGAACATGCCCCCCAGTCTTCCCTGACTTCTGTCAGGTAGGAGATCAGAAGCCCTGTGGACGCCTCCAGGGCCTGCCCTGCCTCCTCCTCTCGGAGGCCAAGCCACAGGCCCCATGGCCCCAGCCTGGCCAGGGAAGAGGCCGCTGAGGATCTGCTGTGGATCAGGGTGGTCCTGAGAGACCCCAGGGGCCCACCAGGGTCCCGTGGTGGGAGGGCTCGGCAGGGTGTTCTGGGCAGGAAGCGGAAGTGCCGATAGCAGCTGCTGTCGAGAGCGAGAGCTCTCATTTCGCACTCGACCCAGCCAGAGCTGGAGGTGGGAACCCAGCGCTGAGAGGCGACGGACTAATGGTGAGCATGGAGCCGACTGGGTCCTGGGGGCAGGGGCTGCAGGTCAGGGCTGGAATGTCTGGGCCCCCTGGGAGCTAGGGAAGGACCCCCCCACAGGCCTGGGGACACTGAGCAGTCAGGTAGAGTTGGTCGTGGGCAGAGGTGGGAGACCCGAGTGGGACAAACACGGGGCAGACTGAGCCTTTCTCTCAGCTCACCTTAGACCTAGGCCTCCCTGGGATTCAGGGGGTGGCCCTCAGTGCCCCACTCTATGTCCCCGGCCCCTCCCCAAAGCCCCCCAGAGGGACTCGCACCTGCTCTGCTCCGGAGCCTGGAACACGCGTGCCGTCTCGACTTGCTTGCGTCCCTGGAGCCAGGCAGGCAGACTTGTGTCCCTGGAGCCAGGCAGGCAGCCCGGGTAGGGAAAGGCCTGCCAGCACCTCGGCACCCCTCCCCCCTCACACCCCCCACCTGCCTTGTTCCGACCGCAGGCTTCCTCTGGCAGCTGCACTCGCCTCCCCAGCCCCTGGCCCTGAAAGCCTGAGGCCCCCTGGGACCAGCCTAACGGAAACGCTGCAGCTGGGGCGGTCCCACAGCTGGGAGGCAGAGGGGTCTCGGTGACCCCCGTCCTGGGACTTGGCCAAATGGAAGGAAAGAGTCGCCTCGGGGTTGGGTGCCTCCCTCCTGAGCCTCAGGAAGAGCCGGCCTTGCCTTCTTTCTCTTCCACCCCCCCGCCTCCTGGGGCGGGGGCAGAGTCTTAACACACTCAGCCAATATTTCTTGAGCCCCTACTCTGGGCTAGGAGTTGTTTAGGTGCATAAGCCAAAAAGATCCTTGTCTTCCTGGCGGGAAGATAAAACGATAAGCATGGCACACAAGCAGAGCGATCCCTGTGTTGGGGAGGGGTGGGTGAACAGGGCTGGCCGCAGAGGTGAATGTCAAGGTAGGCATCCACCCAGGTGAGGCCTCACTGAAGGCGCCCCGAGCCAGGGCGAGCAGGGACCCGGGGAGCACTTGGGGATGGAGCATTCCAGACAGAAGGCACAGCCAGGGTACAGGCCCCAGGCAGGAGCAGGCTTCTGTGGTGCAGTGGGAGGGAGGGGGGCATGGGTGGCCAGCTTTCACAGACCCAGGACAGGCCTTGGTGACTGAGCAACCACTTGGGCTTTTCTGCTGGACTGTCCCAAACTTGCCCAAGAGACAACCAACCCAAGCAGTGAGCCTCTGCCTGTCTCCCCACAGGACCTGCCCTGTGCCCTAGGGCTCTGGACACTGCTGGCCCTGCCTGGGGCCCTGGGCTCGGACAACAGGGACCAAGGCTCCAGCTCCTCCGTCACTATCGTGCTGCTGCTGCTGCTGCTGCTGCTGCTGGTTGCTGGCCTGGCGCTGGCCTGGCGCCGCCTTAGCCGGGACTCGGGGGGCTACTACCACCCGGCCCGCCTGGGAGCTGCGCTCTGGGGCCGCACTCGTCGCCTGCTCTGGGCCAGCCCACCGGGCCGATGGCTCCGGGCAGAGCTGGGCTCACCAGGTGAGGACCTGGAGCGGCAGGAGGACGAGCCGGACATGGAAGACGACTACGATCTGCTCAGTGGCCAAGAGGAGCGCCGATCCCAGGAAGAGGAGCGGCGGGGAGAGGGGCCCAGCCCGCTGCAGGCCCCCGAGCCGGCCGGGGCAGTGCGCGACGATGACGTGGAGGGCGGCCTGGGCCTCGGCTGCCAGGGGCCGGCAGGCTCGGGGGGCAGCGCCGAGGCCCTGCTGAGTGACCTGCACGCCTTCGCTGGGAGCGCGGCCTGGGACGACAGCTCCCGGGCAGCCGGCGGCCAGGGCCTCCATGTCACCGCGCTGTAGGCACGGGCCCCGCGGCCACACACCAGCCACCGTCCCTCTGCTTCCGAGCTGCCGCAGCTGGACACGGCTGCCCTGGACTCAGGCCACCCCCGCGTGGAGAGCCTTGGACTGTCACACCTGCCCCAGCGCCCCCAGTAGTTCTGTCCCCAAGTCTGCGTATCCCCGGCCCCTCCAGCAAGGCCATCCGTCCCCAGGTGCTCTGGGCAATCAACGGAAATAAAATCCGTCCAGCTCCACGATCTGTGGTCCTGTCATGATCCGTCTCACCCCTGAGCTGGGATTCGTCCACCCGTGGCACCACCTCTGCCCTGGAAGCCAAGGAAGAGCCAGGTCGGTGCCATGATTCGATCCTTTTAATTCTCCAAGGGCACGGCCCAGCTGCAGGAGGCCAGGTGGGCGCCCCCTCAACCAGCAGCCATAGCCTACAGCCCTTGGTGGTCGTGATTCTGGGGTATGGCCACCCCAAGCGAGACTGACTCACACCAGTCTCCTGGACCCCTAGGCACGGCCCCAGCTCTGGAACTGGCCCAGGGTCCCGCCGCCCGCATCCCCACCCATTCTCTTAGCGCCCAGGGCGCCCACGGCCCCTCTTGGACTTTTTGGTCCCTGAGGGGGGTCGGATGGGGAGGGGGGCGGTGCTCGAGGGCGGTGGCGGTGGCGGCGGTGGCAGCAGAGGAGGTAGCGGGGGCTCCACGAGCTCCTGTGGGCCGGGGCTGGGCCGGAACCCCTCGAAGGGCGAGAACTTAAGGGGGCTGCAGGGGAAATCGAAGCCAAATCAGCGTCTTCTTGGCCCGGGGCCGGGAGGGGCGACTCTCCCCCTCCCCGTCCCCACGCCTGGGGCGCAGGCCGCGTGGTCACGTGCCCACCCATAGGAGTCCCCACAGTAGACGAAGAAGCGGAGGCTGAGGCTGGTCACGAGACGGCCAAGGCCGCCCCGGGGGTGGCAGCGGAGCCACAGCTGGAGCCGGCCGCGCCCCCACGGTACCTGACGGGGGTCCGGGGGCTGCTGTTGAGGCGCCTGGGCGAGCGCAGCTTGGGCTGGAAGGAGAAGGCCTCCTTGATGCTGTCCAGGACAGAGGGCGCCACGTACGTGAAGCCCTGGGGGCAGAGGCCGGGCCGGGCAATGCTCGGGGTCAGTGGCTCCTCAGCCCCGGCCCCGGCCCCCACCCCTCAGGCCCCCGTCCTCACCAGGAAGGCCTGGTTGGCACTCTCACTGAGCGTTGTGTCATCTGGACTGTCCACTGGTGTCTGCCTCGTGAAGTGGGAGTCAAACTGGCTCACGTCCTCCTCCGATTGCTGTGGGCGCCCGGCAGGGAGGGTCAGAGGCGTCCAGGAAGGGCCCCCCCGCCCCATCCCCACCTGCCCCTTGGCCAGCGGGGCCTCCACTCACCAGGGAAGGCCGGAAAGGGGGGTCCACACGGCGGGCCAGGAGGTCATCCCAATTAACATGCCGGAAGAAGGGGTGCCTCTGTGAGTAGAGTGCCCAGCAACATGCCAACATTTCAAACCCTGGCTCCCTTAGAAACAGCCTCTGCCCTGAGGCCCCACCCACTGCATCCAGGCACCCTGGGAGCTCAGCCTGCCCCCTCACGATGGTTTCACCTGCACATCAGCAGCGTCCCCAGGGCCCCCTCCAATCCTCTGGTTAGGATTCCGCTTCAGGAACTGCAGGACAAGGGCAGACGGTTAGGATCTCGGGCAGAGTTACAGACGAGCATTCAGAAAGCGGGTGGGGAAAAGTGACATGGGGTTGGGGGTTGTGGTGGGGGCTCTGGAGTGTGGTCTGCCCCTGCTGACACCCTCAGGATTTCCAAGGTTTGGTCCAAAGGCACCCCCTTCTCCACGAAGCCTTTGCAAAGGTGTCTGGTTGCTGGCATCGCCCCAAGGACAAACTCATGGGGGTGCAACTTGCAATCTGAATAGGGCGCCTGCCCTCCCAACCTCGATCCCCAAAGATCGCCTTTTTGAGGAGAGCAGCGGGTCTCACTGATTAGGACTTGGACATGGCAACCCACTCCAGTGTTCTTGCCTAGAGAATCCCACAGACAGAGGAGCCTGGCAGGCTACAGTCCATGGGGTCACAAAGAGTCAGATATGACCAAAGCGACCTAGCACGCAGGCACAGAGACTTGCCCAGGGTTGGCAGCTGGTCTGCATCACAGCTGACGCCTTGGACCCCACAGCAAGTGCTCTCTTTCCAAACGTACACTGGTGGGTGTGTCAGCGGGGTGGGGGATCCAGCAACCCAGACCCAGGGGGGTTCAGGCACACACGCAGGGCCTGGGAGAGAAGACGGGGCAGGACCGAGTGCAAGAGAAAACCCACCTTTTTGACAAGATCCCGGGCATCCGGGGTGAGGTAGGGGGGCAGCTCCAGCTTCCCTCTGATGATCTTGTCCATGGTTTTCTTCCGGTTCTCTGCAGTGAAGGGCGGCTGGAGAAGGCAGAGGGTGAGAGGCGCCTTGCAGGCCGCCCACGGGCTGCCCCTGCCCCGGGAGGGCCCCCCTTCCGGCCCCGACGCCCGCCCTCCCGAGGAGGCTGGACTTGCCGATCCAGTGAGCATGTCGTACATCAGGGCCCCCAAGCTCCACCAGTCCACCGCCCGGTTGTGGCCACTGCGCACCAGAATCTCAGGGGCCCTGGGGGCCAGGTGGAACCGCCAGTCAGACCAAGCCCTGCCTGGCTGTGCTGCCCGCCCCTGGGCCCAGCCGGCTGCCACTTACATGTACTCGATGGTGCCGCAGAAGGTGTGGGTCACGGCGCCCTCGTGGATGGACTCCTTGCAGAGGCCAAAGTCCGTCAGTTTGATGTGGCCTGAGGGAGAGTGTTAGAGGGTCAGGGCCCAGCCCCCTGCCCTCCACGGGGCCCAGCCCTCCCCACGCCACCGCACCCTGGCTGCTGAGCATGATGTTCTCAGGTTTGAGGTCCCGGTAGATGATGCCTTGGGAGTGGAGATGGCCCAGGGCCAGTGTGATCTCTGACAGGTAGAAACTGCAGGGACAGGACAAAGTGAAGGCCAGGGCAGGGCTGGAGCCAGGCCCAGGCCCTGGACCCGTTCAGGAGGGAGGCAAGAGGTAACACCCACCAGGCTGTGTCTTCTAGGAAGATGCCTTCTCGCTCCAGGTGCGTGAATAGCTCACCACCTGTGACACAAACACGTTAGCAGCTGCGTGCTGGGACCAAGCTCCTCTGCTCGCCGAGTCTCGGTTTGTTCTCGGGGAGAGTGGGGCTCGGAATTCCCGCCCTACCTGCCTCCCAGAGCTGCCGTGGGGATTCAATTCAATTCAGCAAACATCTACCGACGCCTACTCGGTGCCCGGCCCTGTGTGGGGTGAAGCTGGGGACAGAGATGAAGAGACCCAGCCATGGCCCTCAGGACGCTCAGTCTAATGGGGAGACGGACTCACACGGACGCTCGGATACGCCAGCCCGAGGCTACAGCTCCGAGAGCCTAACCCCAAAACCCTCACAGAGGGGACAGGTGGACACAATCCACCCCCACGTGAGCGGACAGCGAAAGTCCGTGGCAGCGGTGAGACTTAAGGGCATGAAGAGATGGCATGCAGGGAATGAAGCCCCCGGGGTTCGTGGGTACAGCTGGGGTCAGCGGGAAGAACAGGCCCGAGGAGGTCATCCAGGCAGGTACAGGGAGGCATGGAGCTCTGAGCAGGAGGGCGGGGACAATCCTGTGCTCTGAGATGCCAACCCTGGGAGTTTGTGGAGGAGACACTAGGAAGGGAGTGAGCTGGAGCCTTCGAGGCCAGTGAAGAAAGTGCTGGGACTCCTCCCCTCCCCAGAGAGCAGAGAGGATGGAGGGCATCATAGAGAATAAGCCACCTGGACGAGGGTCTAACTGGATGCAGGGAACGCAGGAGAGACGACCAGGATGTGATGGAGTCGCAGTGGAAACGGACAGAACAACCCTCTGGACGTCTCTACCAACTCCCACCATTCCCATCCACCCCAACACAGGGGAGGAACACAAGAGGCGCTGGACAGATGTTTGCTGAATGAATGAATGTATGCATGCATGGATGGACGGATGGACGGATGGGTTAGGTGGGGGCCCCCCGCAATTCTGCTCCCCACATCTCTCCTGGATCCCCCGCCAGAGCTCCCTGCACTGGTTCCCTGGCCTTGCCCACCCCCCAGCTGTATCCTCGTTCGTACCGCTGAGGCACTCGAGGATGAGGTAAAGTTTGCCGCCAGTTTGGAAGGCATAGGCCAGTTCCACAATGAAGGGGTGCTTCACCGACTCCAGAATGTTCCGCTCAGCCCGCGTGTGTGCTGTGTCCTTGGCGTTGCGCACAATTTTGGCCTGCAGAGGCAGGGATGGGTTAGAAGGTGGGTGCCCAGGACTCCCTCAGCCCCCCTGCAGTCATGACCCTCCCTGGCCAGCCTCTAGCACCCTGCTACATTTCTGCACAGTCCACCGCTATCAGCAACCAGCCTTTCCAGGGACTGGTTTATCCTAGTAGTGTGGCTATCTGATGCGAAGAGCCAACTCACTGGAAAAGACCCTGATGCTCAAAAGAGTTTGAGCAGACTCAGGGAGATAGTGGAAGACAGAGGAGCCCCGTGTGCTGCAGTCCATGGGTCACAGAGTCAGACATGACTTCGGTTCAGTTCAGTTGCTCAGTCGTATCCTACTCTTTGCAACCCCATGGACTGCAGCACACCAGGCTTTCCAGTCCATCACCAACTCTTGAAGCTTGCTCAAACTCATGTCCATCAAGTCGGTGATGCCATCCAACCATCTAATCCTCTGTCGTCCCCTTCTCCTCCTGCCTTCGATCTTTCCCAGCATCAGGGTCTTTTCCAGTGAGTCAGTTCTTCACGAAGCAGAACCCATACAGACACGACTTAGCGACTGAACAACAACATGGTGTTTCTCAATCTCTGCTCTCATGATGTTTGGGGCAGACGATTCTTTGTGGTGGGGGGCTTCAAGATCTTTAGCAGAATCCCTGGCCTCAACCCACTGGGTACCAGTAGCATCCCTCCCTCTAGTCATGACTCAAAAATGTACACAGACACTGCTAAATGATCCATGGGAGGCAATAGGGTCCACAGTTGAGAAGTGCACCAAAACAACACAATCAAAATTGACGATAAACAAGCAAATGTTCAAGACAGTGACCATCTTCTCTCGCACATTCACTCCTGTCCCCAAAAAGCCCGGCATAGTGCACTGGGAATGGCAGTCACTCAGTGATGAGCTGTTGGCAAAATGAATGACTCACCTTCCTCAGGACTTTCATGGCATAGATTTTGCCCAGATTGCTGCCCTGTACCTTTCGCACCTGGAACACCTGTAGGGCAAGGGAGACAGGATCAACCTCCCTCTCCATACCTATCTTCAAAAAGCTCCACCCTAAAGCTCTGGTACTGGGACCAAGAAGCCTAGGCCCACCCAGAGGTGGGGCAGTAAAGATTTCAAGTCTAATTCTGAGAGGATTTGCTTTTCCTTCCTTCCCTCTGAGTTCAGTCAGAGGCTCCGCTGGTTTACAAGTCTAATATTATTTTATTTTTTTAATTTTTTGGCAGCTCCACAGATGGGATCTTAGTTCCCCAGCTAGGGATCGAACCGGCACCCCTGTACTGGAAATGCAGAGTCTTAACCACTGGACCGCCAGGGTAGTCCCTACAAGTCTATAATTAGTTCTGAAACGCCTTGATGCAGCAAAACTGAGGCTATGAGGCCAGTCAGGAAGGAGGAGAGCCAGTACCTTGCCATAGTTCCCCTTGCCCAGCACACGCAGCAGCTCAAAGCAGTGGGGTCCGATGCGCTCGGGTCCCGGGTTCACACTGCTCTCAGTCAGCTCCACCTCCTCATAGTGTCCCACAGGCCTGCGGGCACAGGAGGTTAACGGGGGCAATGCGCTCCTGCGCGTCTCAGGTCCCCTTCCCCAGCCCATTCCCTCCTCCCCCAACACGACCCTCACTCACTCCAGGCCAGCCGCCCTCAACTCCGCGAGGGGACACGCGTCCTGTGAGAAACCGAGGGGTAAGAGCCAAGGGAGGTGCCAGGCTCCCTCTCCCCAAAGCTGGACTGCTTAGCCCAGAAGAGAGGGTCAGGAATGGGAGCTGGTAGGCGATGGACCAGGACTGGGGAGGAGAGGCGAGGGCAGGATAGGGAGACGCAGGGGAAGGACTGGGAGCGTGCAGGATAGATCGGGATGTGGGGAGGGTCAGATCTGAACAGTGGCTGGGATCTGAGACAAACCAGCGTCTGCGGGACCCGAGCCCGCTCTGCTAGGGGGTGCCCGGGTGATCCCACCGCCTGGACGACGGGATCGAGCCGGGATCAAGCGGCGCCCGGGCGGACCACTCACCGCGGGGCTGAGCTCTGGCTCGCCCTCGCCTTCGCTGCCTTCCTCTGTCTCCAGGTCCAGGTCAAACACCGCCGCCATGGCTGCGCCGGCCCAGCGGACCCACCGGCGAGCCCCAGCTGCGCTCTGACTGACAGGCCGGGAGCCCGGGGCCTTACGTCATCACTCCGCGACAACCTCGCGCACCTATGACACAAGAGACTCCCCCGCCCTCGAGTCGGCGGCGGGAGTAAGGCATAGCTCGCCCTCGCCTTCGCTGCCTTCCTCTGTCTCCAGGTCCAGGTCAAACACCGCCGCCATGGCTGCGCCGGCCCAGCGGGCCCACCGGCGAGGACACAGCTGCGCTCCGACTGACAGGCCGGGAGCCCGGGGTCTTACGTCATCACTCCGCGACAGCCTCGCGCACCTATGACGCAAGAGACTCCCCCGCCCTCGAGTCGGCGGCGGGAGTAAGGCATCTCGGGAACGGTAGTTCCAGAGTGCTGAGGTGCCGAATCCAGCCGGAATTCGGCTTCGGCCGGCCGCTCAGTCTTCCCAACACAGCTTCCCGGGGGCGGCACCGGACCAGAGCCTCCTGGAAGGCGACTGTTTTGGTTCTGGGGCGAGTTTGAGCATGGATGGGACATAGTCGGAAGGGCATGCAGGTTTGAGCGTAAACACAATTCCCAGCCCAGTTGGAGCCCTGCGCTGCCGGGTTGTCTGGGTGGCGGCGAGAGGCAGGTACCGTCTCTCTGTTCGACGCTGAAAGGGAGCCGGCGGCTGCGACACGGCTTCCCTAATGTGCCTCTCGGCTGGAAGACTTGAAAGTCAGAGCATTTACTGCTCCGTATTCAACTCACTGCTGGGCTTTGTTGCCAGTGAAAGTGTTGGTCGCTCAGTTCTGTCCAGCTCTTTGCAAGCCAACGGGACTGTAGCCCACCAGGGCCCTCTGTGGATGGAATTCTCCAGGCAGAGATACTGGAGTGGGTTGCCAGGCCCTCCTCCAGGGGATCTTCCCGATGTAGGGACTGAACCTGAGTCTCCCACACTGCAGGCAGATTCTTTACTGTCTGAGCCACAAGTTCCTCCCCAGAAGGGTTCATTCCTTCAAGTCTCATCAACCCACCCATAAATACAGGCTTGGGCTGTGCGTCAGGCACAAGAACTTGTATTTGGCAACACTACAACAATGAACATGCCAAATCCAGCCTGTCAGTTTAGATGTGGGCACGGATTCTTGTTGGATGGGGCTTTGGGGGTGTGAATTGGGCCAGACCAGACCTTGGATGATTTCCAGCAGTTTGGAAGCTGTCTGGATGTGCATTCCAGTTGGACCATGGGGGCTATATATGAACTCAAATGGACAGAATTCAGAGTCTCCAGCCTGGAGAAGAGTTATCTGGTTGGGGTTGGCCCTTGCTGTAATTCCATCTTCAGGAAACCCTCAGGTTTGAGTCCTGGTGTGGGTGCCCTTGGCATGCCCCTTACCAGGGGTGAACCCAAAGGCCTGACAGTGTAGCAGTTTATCCTTCCCTGGTGGCTCAGACAGTAAAGAATCTGCCTGCAAAGCAGGAGACCCAGGTTCAATCCTCTGGGTTGGGAAGATCCCCTGGAGAAGGAAATGGCAACCCACTCCAGTAGTCTTGCCTGGAGAATTCCATGGACAGAGGAGCCTGGCGGGCTACTGAGCGACTAGCACTTTCGCTTTTTAGACGCTCCAGGTAGCCCTTGACTACCTCTCCTTCCCCCTCCCACATCCCCTGTCTACCTACGCTTGAGAAGTGTTGTCCCAGTGGCAAGAACCTGGCCCAGACTCTGCACATGTCGCTAGTCCATAACCCTTTATTCAGAGAGGGATGCTTGCGGAGCTGTCCAAGCTCCTGTGCTGCACGGAAAAAGTCCTTAGGGCAGCCTCCCCTGAAGGAGGACAGGAGTGTCGTCTCCTCTGCCAATGCAAGTTAGATGTGCCTGAGGCCAAAGCACCAGAGCTAGGTGGATAAGGTGCAGAGTGCATGGGAGGGGTGTTCACCTGTCTCAGGACCTCATGTGAATGAGGGTAAGGAGGTGGGCGGGCCCCAGAAGCTGAGTGGGGGCGGGGGGGGTACGGCTCAGTAAAAGCAGAAATCTGGATGGTGCATCTTGTCCTCAACCCTTCAGTCACAGTGGCAAGACGCCGAAGCAGTGGCTGCTCCTGTCCGAGCCTGTTTCCTTATCTGTAGAATGGAGCAATAGTGTCTGCCTGGAGGGGAGTTGGTTACTGCTGACCCCAGGTCACCTGCTTCTACTGCTCAGGCCGAATGAGGCAGACGGGGCACTGCCAAAAGTTGTCAGCAGGCTCTAGAACTATCTAGAATTTGTTAAATGAGGGGGTGAGAGTGGGAGGATGAGGGGTTTAGTCTCAGGTTTTCTTGGGATTTGTTCAAGGCAAGGGGCCAGCCAGGCTGCCTTCTGTAGACAGCAGGAAGAGAAGCAGACCTGTGGGAGTGGGAAGGACGGGCTGGGGCTGGGCCTGCTCCCACCAGCCTGGACGCAGGGTGTGTGTGTGTCTGTGTCCGCAGGTGCTGCTTCTCCACGGCTAGAGTCCTGGGCAGCCGTGGGGCTGGACGGAGGCCTTGGAGAGGGCAAGAAGGCCCCGCGGCGGCTCACCAGATACTTTCTTTTGTGGCCCTCAAGTCCAGGAGGCCTTGGTGTCGAAAGAGCCCTGGGCTCTGGAAAGACCTGGGGCCTTGGAGTGGACCAGCCCAGGGTGGGGTGGGGCCGTGGGAAGAGAAGCAGGGAGAGCTCCAGGGAGCAGAGGGTACCACAGCGCCCCCTCCAGCACTTTGCCCCTGCCCTCTGGCCCCAGCGCTATTTGAAGTGGGACAAGAAGTAGGCAACAGGGTAGTGGGGCCCATCAATGCCCAGGCCCTGGCAGAGGCCCAGCAGGCGGTGACGGGCCTCGGCCGGGCTGGACCCAGCACAGGCCACACTGCAGTAGGGCTCCTCGTATTCGCCAGGCACCAGGGCCTCCTCCAGCAGATTGAGGCGCAGCAGGCCCTGGTCGTGAAGAGCCTGCAGGGTCTCGGGGCTGGCGGTGGAACTCAGTGCTTTCAGGTGCTGGGACACCAGGCACATGACACCCACCAGGTGGCCCCGGGCACGGGGGTGGGCGGGCAGGGCAGGTCGCAGGCCACAGGCCACCATAGCTGCAGCCAGCAGCAGGTCCACACCGTAAAGCTCCAGGATCCAGTCTCGCAGGTAGAAGCCGCCCATGCGGGGGTTGATCTCTATGAGCCGCGGCCCAGCCCCGGTCAGCTTGAGCTCCACGTTGAAGACCCCGTCCAGCAGCCCGCAGCCCAGGCAACAGCGGAAGGCGGCCTGCACCAGCTGCGCCTCCTCCTCCGGGGCCAGCCCAGTGGGCATGCAGGCTGCGGTCTCAGTGAAGCCAGGCAGCCGCGTGGGGCCATTGTCAGAGACGAAGGCAGCCAGCAGCCGCCCACCAAACAACACCAGATCCACATCATGTTCCGTGCCCTCGATGAACTCCATCAGCAGCATGGCATTGCCCCAGCCCAGCCCAATGCCCGGGTGGTCAGCCTCGCCCTGCAAGTCTCGGGCGATCCGGGAAAAGTGCTCGCGGCACTGTGAGGCATCCTTCACCAGCCGCACACCCACCGCGCCGGCCCCGAACTCCAGCTTCATGACGCCTGGTAGGGGCACCTGGCGGACAGCCCTGTCCACATCAGCCTCACTCTCCAGTGGACAGCAGGGCACGGCATAGAGGGAGGGCGCGGGCCAGGGTGGGCCACGGCGGCACAACAGGTGCAGCTGGGTGCGGCTCTTCTGCTTGGCCAGGCGCATGGCGGCCGGCGGGTTGCAGGGCAGGCCCAGCTCCTGGCAGAGCAAGGCTGTGAGTACCAGGCAGTCATCCCAGTAGGAAAAGCAGCCATCGAGCTGCAGGCCGCGTGCCCGCACCAGTTCCGCCAGCACCCGGGCATTCTCCTCATCCCGCCGGTGCTCTGTGATGTCAAAGTGGATGAAGGTCTGCACCAGCTGGGACGCAAAGTGGTTCGGGTCTGACTCCACTAGGTGTAGCTGCAGAAAGCACAGGACGGCGACAGGCTGAAATCAGCGTGTGTGGGGCACTGGGCAGTGGGATGGGGCCTGGAATATGGTCCTAGCCCTTGGGGGAGAAGGGTTCATCAGCGCTAGGCGCTCAAAGCGTGTTTGATTAAGATTGAAAAGTGCAGAGGTGAGACGCCTAATGCAGCCTAAAAGGGAGGGAAGGCAACCTAGAGGAGGCAGTGCTTAAACTGGGAGCTGGATAAGATTTGCTGTGTGCTTAGTCGCTCAGTCGTGTCTGACTCTGTGCGACCCTATGGACTGTAGCCCGCCAGGCTCCTCTGTCCGTGGGATTCTCCAGGCAAGAACACTGGAGTGAGTTGCCATGCCCTCCTCCAGGGGATCTTCCCAACCCAGGGATTGAAGATGGATTCCGCATCTCCCGCATTGCAGATGGAGTCTTTACCGTCTGAGCCTCCAGGGAAGCCCGATAAGATTTAGCCCGGCAAAAGACAGTTGCAGGAGGGAGGTGGTTGAGGGTAGTGATCAAGGTGGGAGAGGGTGTCAGAAAGGGTTGGTCGACTCCTACTGGCAGGCACAGTCTGGCCTGGGTTTGTAGGGAAAACAACAGGGTTAGGGCTTGGGACTGGTGGCCTGGTGGCCCGAGGCGGGGGCCTTTACTCCCGGCGGGAACAAAATTCAGCTAGGGGCCAAAAAAAAAGTTGAGACTTCTAACCTGGGCGGGGCGATAGGCCCTGCCCCTACGCTGAGGCTCTGTGCTAAGTCGGTTCAGCCTTGTCCGACTCTCCGCGACCCTATGGACCGTAGCCTGCCAGGCTCCCCTGTCTATGTGGGTTGTCCAGGCAAGAATACTGAAGTGGGTACCGTGCCCTCCTCCAGGGGACCTTCCCGACCCAGGGATCGGAACCCTGGTTTCTTAACATCTCTTGCATCGGCAGGCGGGTTCTTTAAGCACTAGCTTCACCTGGGAAGCCCAAGCTGGACCGCCCCTGCATAGGCCCCGCCCCGAGGCCAACAGCTCCCGGGCCCCGCCTTCGCCACGCCCACCGGGACTCAAAGCCCCGCCCACCTTGAGCCCGTAGTCGCGCGCTGCCTCCCACACGAACTTCTTGCTGACGCCGCCGGCGCCGAGCAGCAGCAGTTGCTTTCCCTCCATGAGGCAGCGCGCCGAGCGCCGCAGCATCGTTTCCACCAGCGGCGCAGCCGCCGCCTCCTCGGCCGCCAGGCCTGGGCGCTGCGCGGCCCACAGCCCCTCAAGCGCGCCGCACGCTTCCAGACACAGGCCTCCGTTCAGCTTCAGGGCCACGGGGGTCAGTGCACGACCGGCCACCGTCAGGGCGAAGTCCACCCCTGGGCCGGGCAGGAGGGCGCGCGGGCTCAGTGCAGGTCCCCCCCCACCTCCGCGGGTCCCCCCCAACCGCCGCCCGTCTTCATCCCCGGAGGCCCCGCACTCACCAAGGAAGTCAGTGCGGACCTGGCGTCCGCCGCGCTGCTCAGCGCTCAGGCCGGCCTCCAGGGTCAGCACGGCGGCCAGCGCGGCCTCGGCCGCCGCCTTGACGCGCTGCCGCACGATTGCCACCTGCGAGGCCTCCGCCAGGCCGCACTGGGCCAGCGCCGCCTCCAGGGTCCGGGGCAAGGAGCTCTGGTGTCGCAGAGGCCGGTCCCCACGGCCAACGCTGCATACCACCTGCGCAGGGAGACTTCAGGGGGCTGGTCCCTCCGGGGACCATCCCCGGCCCCCAGCACACCTCCCCCATGCCACGATCCCGGCCACACTCCTGCCTGGACATTCAACAAGTCCTGTCCTGCAGTGTGACTTAGACTGCACAAACCACCCTCATCTGGTCCACCTGCGGGGATTCTCTCCAGGCGTCCAGGCCCAGCTGGGGGGCTCTGTTCCCTAAGAGTGCCACGTATGCTTGCTCCTAGGTCCTCAGCTCCTGTGCTGGGGGTGTGTGTGGGGTGCTGTGCCAGCCTGGTGGGCCCAACCCGAAAGCTCCCTGAGGGCAAGGCTGAATCTCTCCTTCTCAGATTGGCCCAGAGCTGTGTACCTAGGAGGATCCCTAAGCCTCCCTGATCTCCCCAGCTTGGAGACCCCTCCTAAAGCATATCGGGGACCCCAGGTCAGTCTCTTCTGTGGGCAAGAGCTCCAGAGGAAGAGGATTCAGCCCTAGGCCCTGGTAGCCAGCATGGCATACGAGGTAGGGCTCCTGTTGCGGGAGGGGTACCTAATGAGTGGGAGAGGAGAGAAGGGTGTCAGACCAGGAGGCCTTCCAGAGGCAACCAAAGTCCCCACCCCTGAGATTTTGTCCTCCCTGCCCAAGGGTCCTCAGAAGCTCAGTGGAAATAAGCTGGGATGCGGCAGCAGGACCGTGACCTGAATCCGAGCCAGGCTCACCTTGCTCAGCAGGGGCCTGTCACCCTGTGTCCGACACACCACCGCACAGATCCGCAGGGCCAGCTCAGGGCCGGGGGGAGGGCTGCCTGGGGAGAGGCGGTGAGGCCTGAGCACAGAGCAGCCAGGAGGTTGAGCCAACCTCCACCCTGGGCTGGCCCAGGCGGCCCTCACCTGGGAAGGGGAGCCGGGCAGGTGGGCAGACAGCCTCCACCAAGACACTCTCCTCCTCTTCCAGTTTCTCCAGCAACGCCAGCACTGTGTCCACCACTGGGCCCTGCTCAGCTCGTGGATACAGACGCAAGGACTGCCGCCCCCGCCAGCGCCACCCACTGAGCTTCACAGCCACCTGCAACAGGGAGGGGAAGGCGGCCCCCTCACTACCCAGGCCCCTGCAGGGTGGGACATTCATACCATAGAGCCAGTGAGGACACGGAGGCAAGAAGGCAGGCAGTTATCACAGAGGTGGGCAGTGGCGGGGGCTCAGAGCTGGGGACGGCTTCCCGGCGGGACCTGCAACCATCCAGGGGTCCCCTCCCATTGGCATCTGCACAGGCTCACGGGCAAGAGCCGGTTACCTGCAGGGCATCCCCCAGGGCCTCGGAATGCAGAAAGGCCCCCACTTCCTCCTTCACCAGTGTCTCCTGGCCCTCTTTGCCATTCAGCTCCACCATCCGTAGTCCCGGGCTGGTATCCCCTCCCCGCAGCAGTGCCGGTGGCTTGTAGGTGAAAGCCAGGGTAGCTGGCACGGCCACGTCGCCCTGCTGAGCCAGCAGCCGCCTCGTCAGCAGCCGGTCCTCCAGCAGCCGGGCCAGCTCGGCTGAGGCTCCGGTGGGGCAGGTCAGGTCGCGGGCGAGCTCAGCTGCCTCTCGACCCCAGCCAGGCCCCAGCCCCAGGCCAGCCAGGAAGTAGGTGGCCCGACGAGGGGGGACAAAGTCATCCAGAAATGTCAGGCCCCCCGGGTGGAAGCTCACAGCCTTGGAGACTAGCAGGGCCGCCTCACCCGGCTGCTCTGGGGCTGGCACCTTTGTCAGCCAAGCAGGGGACAGGCAAAGGAGCATGTTTCCTGTGGACAGAGAGAGGAGGGTTGCTGGCCAGGGAAGGCTTGATGCCCCCATGCCCTCCACCTCCCACCTGGGCCCCTGGGTTGTAGGGGGCAGCTGCTCTCAGAACCCACCCCGCCTCCGGAGCAGGGCAGCTGGTCCAGTGGAATGCAGGCTGTTGCCAGGGTCGGCGGGTATTTTGGGATGTGGCCGGGCCAGGGCAGGGCTGCCCTTTCCGTAGGAGGGGGTGGGGGAACTTGGGCACGCACTCACCCGGGCTCTGGACCCCAGCCTCCAGCAGCACGGACAGAAAGGTGCTGGGGGACCCCAGAATGCACAAGGTCACTTCCGCCCCAGGGCAGCCTTGAGAGAGAAGAAAATGACGCCAAGCTCACCAGGGGCTCCCCTTGCTGTCTTTCTGCCCACCTTTCCCTGCTCCCATGGCCCTGGCCTCACCCTTGGGCCCCCCAGGTCCTTCCCAGTTATCGGATAAGAACAGTAAAGGGGACAGAGGAGGCTGGAGAGGGAAGGGGAGGCTGCCTGCCCACGCCCGCTCTGTGAGGTTGCCCCCTTCTCTCCGCAGCTGGTCCAGAAGACGCTGGAGGTTGGGTGCCTAGAGACCTGGGTTCTAGCCTGAGCTCTGCCACTTTCTGTGCGACCCTTGGTCCCTGTGCAGCGGGGTGAGGAGTCGCTGCACCCCAGTTTCCTAGTCTGTTACACTGAGACCAAGTCTGTGATGTTCACCCATTCTAGCTGTAAAGTCTCTGTCCACACAGACTCTTCTGTGGCTGCCTGATACCGAAAACAGATAAAGCAAGGGAGAAGTCCTGGGTCCCAACTGCTAGCTGCCTCCACGGCAACTCCCGAGACACTTCGACAGAAGTGCTGGCTCCACTGAACATGGGTTGCAAATCCCACGGCTGGATCTTCTGGGGGTGGGAGGGAAGCCTTGATCTCTGACTTGACTGGTGCCAATTGCCCTTTGAAACGCCTGCCTGCCGGAGTTTGACTGACCTCACCTCCCTGGCTTCAGACTGAGCCCGAGCCTGGGGGGAAGGGGCTGACCTTGACAGAGATGGAAAGCAGGCTGGGCTGAGGGTGCCCCCCTCCCCACAGGGGTGCCCCCCACCTCCCTGGAGCCCTCGGGCACCTGTGCGGGGCACCTGGCTGCGGTCCTGGGTCTCCGGGAGGCCCGCTTGCTGCAGACAGCTCTGCAGGAGGCTGTAGAAGTACGCAGTCCAGGCCTGGGCGTCCGCCCCCTCGGGGGCGCCCTTGCAGTCCAGGCCCACGTCGTGGCGCCAGGAACCAGGGAAGCAGCCCGGGGGCGGCAGGCCAGAGCCCCCGCCCCACGGGCCCTCCTCTTCCTCCAGGTCCTTGGAGCCCAGGGGGCAGTCCCACTCGGGACCCAGCGGATCCAGGGAGAGCTGGGGGGGGCAGAAGTGGTGGGTCTTGGGCAGGGTGAGCAAGGGCCACATTAAGTCACCCAAGGGTCTAAGCCCCCCAGTCTCCTAACCTTGGGCAGACCTGGGCCCAGGAAGCAAAGAGGATGGAGTTGGACTGGCGGGTGAAGGCCTGTCAGCAGGGACATGCAGGTGGGAGCACTTTGCAAGCTGTATGTGCGGTGCCCCACGGGGTGGGGGCAGAAGGCGGCACGCTGCCCTGTCGGCCCACGCCCAGCTCTGCCCCGCCCGGCTCACAGGGGCAGAGGCTTCTGCCTGCTCTGTTTATCCAGGCAGCCCTGGCGCACTGCCGCGCTGCTCAGTGTTTGATGACTGAAGAATAAATGAGCGAATAAACCAAGCGACCACTCTTGGGCTGTTTTCTTCTCTCTGGCCACAGTGACCCACAGACCACCATGGAGTTCTGCTGAGACCGAAATATGTAGGTGAACCCGGCCCAGCATCTTCCCCAAGTAGGCCTGAGGATCTGCTATGCAGCCAGTCTTGGACCAGGCACCAGTAAGGAAAAAGCTGGTGTCCTTCTTTTCAGATGTTCTGAGTCATGGAAATGCGCTCTTTGCATGAAATCTTATACCCTGCCCCTCTGAGGCTGGCTGACTCCTGACTCCTGCTCAGAGGCTCAGGGTGAACAGGTGGGGACATAGGTGGGCCTGTCCTCTGGGGAAAGGCTGGGCCTCCCTGGACAAGTCATGAGGTTTCCTTGGGCCTTGGGGTTGCCTGGTGCCCTCCCTGTCCACCCCCAGGGTCCTGATATGGCTTGGACCCAGAGAATCCCCTCGGTCATCAGGAGACAACCTGTTGCAGGCAGCTGGGAGGGCAGAGGTTTGGGCCTCCAACCTGGACTCGAATCCTGGTTTCCTGGTGCCACATTCTGAGCCTCGGTGTCTCCTCTTAGAAGTTGCGTTCCCTTCTTAGAAGTGAAAGCCCACACTGGGTTCACTGCTGTGTCCCCAAACTTAGAATAGGGCAGGGCACACGGCAATAATGAACATGGCAGAATACGTGAATGCCAAAGGGCAAGGAGAGTGCCCACCTCCCGGGGCTGATGGGTGCCAGCTGCCTGGCACCCCAGCAGCTGCTTGTCCCATGGCACATGGTGGGGAGTCAAGGGGTGTGGGCGCAGCTGGTCTCGGGGCTGAGCTGCCTGCACAGGCCGTGCCAGGGCTAGGTTTTCAGTGCCCGCTGCTGCCCTCTGGGCCCTCCCTCTGGTTAGGGTCTCAGGCTTTGTGGGGAGGGAGGAGAGGAGACTCACCATGGTACAGGTGGAGAGGCTGAGACTGATGGGAGAGGCTGAGGGAGAGAGACAGAGGGGGAGTCAGGGCAGCCAGGGTCTCCACCTGGCCTCCAGCCGCTAAGACTCTGCCGGTGGAGAGGTGGCAGCCACGTGCCTCTCCTGCCTGAGCTCCGAGGTGTCCAAGGCTGCCCCACCCCCACTTCAAGGAAACAGAGGGATTTCTGACGCCAGGACCCCAAGGGGGCGCACCCAGAGCTCACACATCCCAAGTCGCGCGCGGCAGCGCTGGGGGTCCTGGCACTCAGCCCTTCCAGCGGCAGGGCGCACCGGGTCCCCGTGTGTGCACGCGCTGCCTGGGAAAGGCGGGGTGGCGGGGTGCAGGTAGTGTCGCGGGTCCCCCCGGGGGTCGCGGGCGCTCAAGGTACTGTCCCCGCGGCCCCTGCCCCGCAGCCCCCTCCCTGGTTCTCCCCGAGGCGCGGGCAGCACCCGGGATACCTGGAGCGCAGTAGCGGCTCTGCGGGGCCGTGCGGACCCGGCGGGACTCGGCGGCGGCGGCACAACGCCCGGCCCAGGCGGCGCGGCTTTATATAGAAGCGACCGGGGCATGCCCAGTGCCGGGCGGGGGCGGCGCGGGGCGCAGGGGCCGGGCCCCGCCGGCCCGCGGCCAGGGAACCCGCCCCACCCCTCCCGCCAAAACCTCCGCCACCCATCCCAACCTGGGGTCCTGGGGCGCAGGGGTGGGCGCGGCCGACCTGGTCAGAGGTAGGGCGCCAGGCAGGCCAGGGAGAGACAGAGTGACAGAAGGGGGACAGACAGGAGACGTTTAGAGCCACAGTAAGTCGAAGAGAGGGCCAGGTTCTAACGGACAGCAAGCATCCGAGCTGGTCACAGGTTTAGGGGCTACAGTAAAGACAGAGGACAGAGGGGGATAAATAGAGAGACCCACAGTGGAAGAGATGGGGGGGGGGAAGCTGGCAGAGACTGGTACCAGGGCTTGCCCCCAGGGGTGGAGTGCCCAGGAGAGCTGGGTGGGGCTCACAGTCTGGTGCCTCGCCCTTGGATGGAGTCCTGAACTCCCCAAGCACCCCCAACTACAGCTGATGGCATGCCCAGAAAGGCTCTTTTGAACAGGGGTCCCTGTACATCCCGGGGTCCCTCCTCACCTCTCTGGACCCTCCAGAGTAGTGACCACCAGGTAAGATGGCCCCATGAGGGCAGTCGCAGTTCCCTGGGATGCCCTCTGCCCTAGTGGGGGCCAGGAGGGAAGGGGGTGGCCAGACTGGGAGTTCCCGGGGGTCTGAGCACAGGAAAGGAAAGGGGGCATCTACACAATCTGCCCTGCCTATCAGCACTCAGGTCCGCTGGACACCCACAGTTATACCCACTATCTCCCCAAGACACACATCCTAACCCCAGACACACCCATCCAAACAGCCACAGAAGCACACTGCAGGAGTGTGGCTCACACTCACATGTTCACCCCCAGAAAACACACCCAGAGATTTACACTCTGTCCTCAGGTGTCCGCCTAGGTGAATCCCCCTCAATCCAGCCGCGGGACCCCAGCATCTCCCCTTCATCTCCTCCTCCTAGGATGTGTGTTTCCGCCTCCCAGGACTGGGTGGAAATGATCACAGCTCCCTGTGCTGGGCGCCCAGGACAGGGAGGCCATTGTTACAGGTCTTCCCCCACAGACCCTCCCTCCAGAGACCCCCTCGTGGATCCCTAGAGCCTCCCCGGCTGGAGGGGAAGGACTGATGACCCCGTGGCACTTGTAGGGGCAAAGATGGCTGCCTCGAGCCCTTTCTACAGCTATAGGCAGAGTAGCCTGTGAGGACCACCCCCCAACTACCAAAGCAGGGACTGGGGGGAAAAGTGACTTATCTGGAGCGCCCCCTCCCCAGCTTTCCAGGGCTCCTCTGGGCCCCCTGCCCCAGATCTACACTCTGCTCCTCCCCGTGGCTGGCCCAGGCTCCTGGAATGAGGCACGGCCACCCTAGAAGATCCATCCTCTTGCTGCGTGAGTACCCTGAGCTCCACGGAGATCCACGGGAGGGATGAGGGACGAGGGCATGGGCGTCATCAAAGAGCATGAGCGTTGACACTTAACACGTATTAAAAACCAAAATTCCATCCAACGGGTCATGAATCGGGCTAACAGAAAGGAGCTCCAAGGAGCTGTACAAAATGAAAAACTTTTATAGGCAGAAGGGAGCAGACCCAAAAGTTATACTTTGGCAAAAAAGTGGGTTGGTTATTGCAAAGTCACTTTCTCCTCCTTATTCTTTTGTCCTTGCCCTCAGCAGTGAGAGTGCAGAGTCCTAACCACTGGACTGCCAAGGAATTTCCTGCAAAGTCACGTCGTTTTGGGGGGTCAACAGGAGTGCATCAGGTAGATGACCTCCCCAGGGCTGGTCAGGTGACCCCTGATTGATGCTTTGAAAGAGAGGATTTCCAGGAGAGCTGGACCTGTATTGGTGGTGGTGGTTTAGTTGCTAAGCTGTGTTCGTCTCTTTCAACCCTATGGACTGTGTAACCTGCCAGGCTCCTCTGTCCACAGGATTTCCCAGGCAAGAATACTGGAGTGGGTTGCCATTTCCTTCTCCAGGGGATCTTCCTGACTCAGGGATTGAGCCCTGGTCTCCCGCATTGCAGGTGGGTTCTTTACCAACTCAGCCAGTAATTAAATTGTCTCAGTTGGGTGATGGAGGGCTTAGTATCAGTGACTCCCTCTTGGGCCTGCTGTCTTGTTCTTGTTTTTTAACATTTTTTTATTTGCCTCCACCAGGTCTTAGTTGCAGCATGTGGGATCTAGTTCCCTGACCAGGGATCAAACCTGGGCCCCCTGCATTGGGATCACAGAGTCTTAGCCACTGGACCACCAGGGAAGTTCCTGATGTCTTGTTTTTAACACAAGCAGTGCAGCATCCGTTTTCTCATCCTTAAATGGGGATTATGATGCCTCCTTTAGCCCGGGCTTGGCTGGGCATGGGGCACCTGGCAGAAGGCAATAGTGTTAGCAAGGGTTTTGTGACTTGTCCTAGGCACTACGGAGTGCTTTATGCTCCGTATCTCACTTAACCCTACCCCATAGCAGTTGTGATTCTCTGCCTTTTATAGATGAGGCACTCAAGGCTCAGAGAGGTGATGTGATTTGCCGAGGGTCACACAGTTGGTGAGGGGCAGGGCTCGGGTCTTCCCTCTGCCAGAGCATATGCACACAGAGCAGCGTGGTTCTGTGCCCACCCCCAGACTGCCCTGGCTGGGCACCAGCCGCAATGGCATCTGCCTTTGGACACAGAGAGGAAAATCAGGGTCGAGCTGTGGCAGCCCTGGGACTCGGCGGGGGTGGGGGCAAGCAGGCTGGCAGGGCAGTCTTGCTCTGTCTACGCCAGGAGAGCCTGGACGCCACCCGAGGCCAAGCAGAGCCGGGTAGGGGCGGGGTGAGGAGAGGCCGGGCCTGAGCTGCCGCCCAGCTCCACTAGACAGTAATCCCCGTAGAGAGGACCCCGGCGGAGCGCTCTCGGGGCTGGGGTGGGAGCTGCTGTTATCCCACTATTTGTAGGAGGAAACGGAGGCTCAGAGAGAGTGAGCCTTTCCTATGTGTTGAGGCAGTCCGAACGCGGGTTGGAAAAGAATTTCCAGACACAGAGTGTTTCAGAAGGGAGTGAGTCTATTAAGAACAAAGAGCAGAGAGAAAGTGGGCACTGTGAGCGCAGTGGGCCGACCTCCTGACAGAGCAGAGAACGTCGACAGTTTTTGTGGGTTAATAGCCAATTTTTATAGCCTCAAGACAAAGAAAATTCCTGCTGGACGGTGGGTGTTAGGTTGGGGCGTCATAGGGTGTTTACTGGAGTGGGCATCTTTGCCAAATTAGGAGTCAGGAAGCTTCTTAGTGATGATCAGGGGCGCTTTTGGCAATGGCTACAAAGGGGCCCAGTCAGCTTCAGAGGCGACCTTTGTTCTGGGCTCCGCTTCTGTGGCCTGGGGACAGGACTCCACACGGAGCAGGACTTTACAGGAAGTTCAAGCTTGACCTCTGGACAGTGTGGGGATGGGGGGACGTTTGGGGTGGGTGGCGGTCGAGATGAGACCATGCCCCCCAACCACGAGAGGTCCGTCTGCCCTTCCACTTCTTTGCTTGCCCCACATTCCTGTCCCTGTCCCCTGGGCTGATGCCAGCCCAGCTTTGGTTCCCACAGGCTGAGTGCTCTCGGGTGGGTCCCCTGCCTTCTCGGAGCCCCTTTCCGGGCAGGGGTGTAGGGAGCTGGGGCTGCGTGCAGTTGTGCAGGTTGCTCACTGAGCGGTCACTTCCCTGCGGTCCTGAAGGGCTGCATGTACCTGGAGGGGGGACATCTTCTCCTAACTGGCACCCAGGTGGCATACGGGTAGCGCAGCCCTGTGGGAACAGCGTGTGTAAAAGTGTTCACACAAGGAGGGAGTGGTCCTCTTCTGGCCTGACCCCTTGGCCCAGGCTTCCCAGGTTCCTAACAGGACCTGCAGAAGGACTGCCCAGAAAATGCTTCTCTGAGTAGATAAGGCTGTGACTCAGCCCCGGCTCGTGAGGCCCTGCTGGAGACCGCCTTGCCAGGGTCTGGATCCATGGGAATGCCTCGTGGCCTCCCCTCCAGCCCTGGGGTGGGTTCTCAGCCCGGGACCAAGGTTGCTATTCTTGGTCCCCTAAGCTCTCGGCAGAAGAGCTGAGTGGCGGGAGGCAGGGAGTTCAGGGCGGACCCCATAAACTCCCTGCAGGGCACCCCCCTGCCTGCTTCCCTGCCTCGAAGTCCATCAGACTCTGGCTGTAAGCCTAAGGCACGGTCTAGCTGGCCCTGCCTCTCTCTGTGATCCTGGGCTGGACACTAAACTTGGCTGGGTGCCCCTTTCTCTACAGAGGCTCTCAGTGCCACCTGCAGAGACAGGGTGTGTGGGTGGATGGTGGGGCTGAGAAAGTGGTCTGTGAACTGCAGGGGAGGGCGTTATTATTAAGCTCCAAGTACCCTGGTGGGGGTGCTTCCCAGGTGGCGCTAGTGGTAAAGAACCCGCCTGCCAGTGCAGGAGACATCAGAGATGCGGGTTCGATCCCTGGGTCAGGAAGACCCCCTGGAGGAAGGCATGGCAACCCACTCCAGTATTGCTGCCTGGAGAATCCCATGGATGGAGGAGTCTGGTGGGCCACAGTCCATGAAGTCAGAAAGGGTCCAAAGAGTCAGACACGACTGAAGGGACTGAGCACCCTGGTGGGGGCTTGGGAGGGAAGAGGGGCTCAGAAAATTTTAACTCACAGGGGCCCAGCTGCTGCCCCACACTCAGAACCAGGGCTGGAGTGAAACTGGGGGAGTGGGCGGGAACAGGAGGGAGAGAGCATCCCCGGAGGGCGGCCGGAGGTGGGTGGCAGCCAGGTTCCTGGTGGCTGACTGCGGGGGCGGGGTGAGCTTTGGGTCTGCCATAGGCGGCAAAAGAAAGTTAGTCGCCCAGTTGTGTCTGACTCTTTGCGACCCCCTGGACTGTAACCCACCAGGCTCCTCTATCCATGGGATTTTCCAGGCAAGAATACTGGAGTGGGTTGCCATAGGCAGCAAAGCTCGGGCCCAACTGCCTCTCCTCCTGGCAAACTCAGTTTCCGCCCAGGCAAACTTTAGCTCTGTGTCTGGACGTCCATGTGAGTCCCTCCACCAGATCAAAGGCTCCTTGAAAGTGAGATGGTCAGCCCCTGGACCCGGGACCAGGCCAGTCACACAGTAAGCGCCGTAACAGTATATACACAGAGACTTCCCTGTGGGCCCAGTGGCTAAGACCCTGCGCCCCCAATGCTGAGGGCCCTGGTTTGATCCCCGGTCAGGAAACTAGATCCCACATGCTGCAACTAGAGATCCCTTGTACTGCAAGTAAGACCTGATGCGGCCAAATGAATAAACATTAAAAGGAGGAAAGTATACATAGACCCTGACGCTGGGAAAAAACTGAAGGCAGGAGGAGAAGGGGATGACAGGATGAGATGGTTGGATGGCATCACCGACTCGATGGACATGAGCTTGAGCGAGCTCCGGGAGCTGGTGAGGACAGGGAGGCCCGGCGTGCTGCAGTCACGGGGTTGGGCTGCAGAGTCCGACACGACTGAGCAACTGAACAACAATAACAGCACAGAGTGCGTGTCTCCCTGTGGCCGTGGGCTTGTCACCAGCCCATTTGGAATCAGGGGTCTGAGGGTGCCAACGTGTTCCAGCACAACCCTTGAGAAGGGCAGAAGACTAGTCACCATTTAAAGAAGACTAGTCACTTTCTCCAGGAACTCCGACCATGCCCCCACCCTCCACCCTCCACCCTCGGGGGGCAGGGGAGGGCACCCAAGGTGGCGGAGCCCCGAGACGGCCCTGCGGGGACATGAGGCTGCCTCGGAACCAGCCCCGTTGTCCTGGCAATGGCTCCTGTCCCAGGCACCTCAGGCACCCACGGGGGCAATTAGCAAGTGTGGGAGGGGGTTTCCATGGTGGCAGTCCCCAGGGGGTGCGGCTGGGGTTTCAGGAGGGGGCAAGGGCCGGCGGGGCCTTTCTCCTTTGTCCGGGCACACTAGGCCTTTGTTCTCAGCCGGCTCTCTCCGAGGACGGGACTAGGACCCGGAGATGTGTATAAGAGACAGGAGCAGCGTGGTTCTGTGCCCACCCCCAGACTGCCCTGGCTGGGCACCAGCCGCAATGGCATCTGCCTTTGGACACAGAGACACTCTTCCAGTGCAAGCTTGATGCGTGCAAGGGCCCAGGCACTGGGGCAGCCCTGTGGGTGGGGGATGGCCTGGGTCCCCCAAACCCCACTCTGCACCCTTCCGTCCTCCTCAGGCCTGAGGAAGTCCACGGGAAAGGAATGAGGCATCCAACCCCAGCTGTAAAGTGCGGTGCCCACTTCGAGGCTGGCATCCACTGTTCAGGCAGTTGGGATCGGGGGGACCCTGAGTCCATGGTACTCTCAGAAGTGGGACCTACCCTCAGAATCGGGTGTCCAGGAAGGAGGTGGAGCTTCTATGGGACCTGGCGGGGCTCTCGATAGGGGGGCCCCTGGACCGGGTCAGCAGCCCGTGGAAAGTCTTGCCTCGGGTCTGGGGCTTGCGCCGGGGCGGCTGGGGCTCCTCTGGGGGCTGTACCACGATGCGGGGCACCTCGAGCCGGGGGCTCCCCCGGGTTCCTGCCAGCTGCTGGGCCTCAAAGATGGCTGGGGCCCCCGGCAGGCGGGCCTGCGGCCTCGGGGGTGGCTCGGATGCCGATGCAGGCAGCTGGGCCAGCTGGGCCTTGATCTCCCGCTGCAGGTCCTGTTCGGACAGGGCCACGCCATGCACCTGCAGGGAGCAGTTGATACTGAGCCTGGGGAGGGCAGGAAATGATGAGATCCCCGCAGGGCGGGCAGCACACAGCCCCAGGAAGTGGCTGAGGGCTGAGGGGCTGACACACAAAGAGGCAGACTAAAAGCCACTGAGGCCTGGGGTTTCCACATTCTCTGCTGCTCAGAGGACAAGAATGGAGCCCTGCGCTTACTGTGACTATTCCTCCAGGCCTCAGTTTCCCCAACTGTGCAGGGGGCCGCCGGGCCACTGCAGGGGGCGTGCAAGGGGCACCCACCTGGGGCATGAAGACTTCTTCTTGCAACTGGGCAGGTGGGATGGATCGAAGGGCACCGAGTGTCTCCAGGAGCCCCGGGCAGGCCAGGCGCTGTTCAGTGGTGCCCAGCGCCAGGCGCACCAGGGTCAGCCCCACGCGGAACAGCACCTTCACACCTGCAGGCCGGTGGGGCTTGCTCAGTGTGGGGCCAGCTCTCAGCCCGGGCCCAAACCTGTCCTTGGCCAGACTCCTTCCACTGCAGCTCTGCTGCCTGGACTGAGAGCAGGTCGGCCATCTGGGGGCACCAGCCAGCGGGTCCCAGCAGCCACTGATGCTCGTGGGCAGCGCAGCCTGCCAGGAGCCAAGGGCTACTGACAGCCTCACACGGGCCTTCTCATTCTGGGCCTCAGCTGCTCGCCCCATCCAGTGAAGGGCTGGGTGGTGACGAGACAGTCTTTCCAGCTCAGATCTGTGAGCTTCTGATTCTAGAAAGATTCAAGCCAGAACTCCTCACCACTAAGCTAAGAGCACAGGGCACATGTGTGCATACACACGCAGGCACGCACATGCATGTGATTTTGGCCTGCTCCTGGAGCCTCAGAGCCCCTCCCTGGCAGCCTCGGGTCTGCTGAGAAAGGCAGTCGGGGGACCAGTGAGGCCTGGTGACCACTGTGCCGTGTAAAGGGACAACAGGACTACTAAGGTCGTCACCGTTATCAATGGGCAAGGGCGCCCCCACGGGGCCCTGCCCGCCCCACCCTCGAGGCCCGAGTGCAGGGGAGGACAAGCAGACGGTGACTTGGACGTCAGTGGTTAGAACGCTAACCCAGTCTACAGCCAACTGGGCCTACAGCAGGTGCTCAGTAGACGTACTGGTGGATTTCTACCACGCAACCACTGGCCAACCCGCACAGAACCGAACGCAGCTGTGCCACTGCGGCAGGGCCCCAGAGACCCAGAGTCCAGCTCAGCTTTGCCCCGACTGCCCCCCGCTCTTGGCCTGGCACCTCTCCCCATGCCCGCACCCCTCAAGTCATCCGTGGCTGTGACCCTGCGGATAGGCCCCGCCTGCCTCTCCTTCTCCACCCAGCTCCGTGTATCTGCCTCTTCCAAGGAGTGGCCGCCAGTGTATTCAAACAGCCCTCTCCTGCCATTCCCCTACACTCTGGCATGTCCTTTGCTTTATTTTCTTCACGGAACTTAAGACAATCTATAACTATCTTGTTAATTTGGTACCACCGCCTCCCATCCCCACCCCCACCAGAATGTAGGTCTCACTTACTCAAGTGGCCTTGGCCCCCAGAGCTGCGCCTGGCCTCTGAGGGCTCGCACCGAGGGCCCGGGGGCTCCATCTGCCGTGCCCCCACCATGCCCAGTCCCCGAGCTGTGCCACTGCTGCGGTCTCTCCAGCTTCTGCCCCACCGACCTTGGGGAAGACTCCCTGACTCCAGCCCTCACCGCCGTGGACACTGTGCCCTCCCTGTGGTGATCTCACTGATTGGCGGATTACCCTTGGCACACGCCAGCACCCAGGCCCCAGATCAGGGTCGGCGGTGGCGGCGGGGCAGAGCGAAGCTGGCACCTCCACCTTCCGTGCCCACCAGGCATCCCCTCCTGCCCCCGCCCACCTGGTCGGCCCCCGACTCACCCTCACTAAGAAAAGCGTCCCAGACACGCAGCACCGTGGGGAAGGGCAGGGAGCGGGCGAAGAGGCACAGGAACCACTCGGGCAGGTAGAGCAGGGGCCCGACGCCCACCTTCTGCAGATGCTTGTGCACGCGCGGGAGCAGCCGTCGCAGCAGGGCTGTGAACACCTCGGCGTCGAGCCGCACGGCCTCCTGCGGCCACGCCCATCAGCGCCCGCCACTGGCGTCCCCAGGCTCTCACCACCACCCAGCCCTCCCCCTGTGCCCTCAGGCCCGTCCCTGCCTCTCACCATGTGGGGCCCGTAGTAGCCGGGGAGGTAAACCTCGCAGATCTGGACCAGGCACCAGAAGGCCTCCTGGGGGTGGGCACAGGCCTTGAGTGCCCACTGCAGAGGGGACCGCAGGGTGGGGGAAGGGGGGCAACAGGCGACGGCCTAGACAACATCTGGGGTGACTCTGGAGCCAGAAACCTGGGCTCAGTACTGGCGGTGGGGTTGGGGCAGGGGGTGGGTCTTACCTAAAAGCTTCCCATTGCCTAGAAAGAGGCCTGCCAAGGGGTGTGTGGGTCGGCAGTCCCAGGGCTCAGAGGGCTGAATTTGAGGGTCACAGGGTGGGGGCTCACTGGTCAAGGGCAACGGAGATCCCAAAGTTCAAGTCTTGGGTTCTTGGGGTCATTGGGGTCAGGGATCATGGTCACAGGGTTCAGAATCCAGGGTCATAAGGTCAAGGTGATAACATCCAGTCTTTTAGATCATTGGGCCAAAGGTCAGGGGTCAGGGTTCGATGTTCCTGGAATCAAGGTCATTGGGCTTGACGGTTACTGAGATTGCCAGTCATGAGGCCCTGGCTCACTAGGACAGGTTTGCGTGGGACTTGAGGATCCTAGGTCCCCGAGGCCAGGGCTCCAGAGGATGGGGGGGCGGTCACGGTCCAGGGCACAGGATGCCTTGGTCCCTAGGTCACTAGCGTTGGGGGTCCAGGGTCTCAGGTAACTGAAGTCAGAGTTCCTGGGGGTGGGCATCCGGGTCTAGGGCCCCTGCCGCAGGGCTGCGGGCACTCACCTCCGGGGGCAGGTGCATGAGCAGCACGGCGGCCACAGGGCCCTGGGCCTGGCAGTAGCCCTGCTCCGGCCGGTACAGGGTGTAGGCCTTCAGGACCTGCAGGAGGCCCTGCTGCCTGTGCCAGAAGAGCCCATCAGGGCCAGTCTTCCGGGCCTCCCTCCCGCACCCTCTGGCGGCCCCTGCCCAGGCCTTGGCCCCTCAGGGGCCTTGCTGGGTCCTCTGAGATGCAAAGACATAAAGCAAGGGTCGGGGACTCAGCCAAAGCACCTGGGGTTTGGGGGCTGGGGGTCCCTGGGCATCCCCGCCCTCGTACCCGTGACCCTGGGGCGACACAAACATCTCATGCAGAGGAAATTGGCGGTGCAGGTCCCTGCCGATGGTTTCCATCCACTGTGGGTCTCCTGGGGCCTCAGCCAGGTTCTGCACGTGGGCAAGAAGGTGGAGGTGAAGGCCCAGAGGGGTGAAGGGCTAGGGGAGGGGGCTGGGACCCCTGTGGTTCCCCTCACCTGGTAAGTGCCAGGGCTGTTCTTCTGACACACATGAGCCCCACACAGAAGGGGCCAACACCGGGCCCGCAGGGCCGAGGGGATGCCTTTCCGGCACTGCATCTTCACCTGCAGGTGAGGCCAGGGCGCCCCGTTAGGCCAGCTGTGCCAGATACCCTGCCGCTCTCAGCAGGCCTCAGGCGCAATCTGCCATCGGGCAAGAGTCTCGGCGAGGAGCAGGGAGTGAAGCCAGGAGGCGCTGGGACACAGGAGGCTGAATTTTGCCAGGCAAAGTGGGGCGAGCCAAGGGGGCCCGCGTGGGGCCACTCTCCCCTCACCTTCTTGTAGCGCCGGGACATGGTTTTCTCCCAGTGTGAAGTCATCTCCACCCACTTCATCTCCCGCTGGCGGATGAGGTCTGCAGGAGGGTGACCCGGTCTGGGGACACATGGCACAGATGTCCAGACACAGGACGGCCACATCCGCCACCTTTCCCGCCACCTGAGTGAGCCCAGCCCTTGGTCCTGGAGATCTCTGGGAATCTCTGGGGTGGGGAGTGACCTGTCACCCAGGAGTTGCCAGTGGTTGTCATGGGGACAGGAAAGGATGTGGCTCCGATGTGGGCGGAAGCAGAGATACTGAAGAGGGTGTGTAGGTGTGTGTTGGGGGAGGGGCTGGTTGACTGTCCCCCAGGATGGGGACACAGACAACTCTTCGGGGAAGTTGAGTAGACAGCCCAAGAGCTAGAAACCAGAAGTCTTCTCTGACCCTGATTCTGCCTCTGATGGCGGTGTGACCTCCCTATCTATCTCCGAACTCGTCTTTCTATCCGCACCTGGGGAAAGGGGGGACTGGTAGGGGAAGAAGTGTGGGTTCTATGACCTCAGGATTCCTGGGCCAGATTGAAAGGAGAAGCAGGTTCAGCCCCTCTGGGAACCCTCAGAGACTGGGAGGAAGAGACACACAGGGACCCACTTCCCACAGCCCTGCTAACCTTAAGATTCCATCTAGAACCCGAGAACAGGTAATGCCAGCTGAGTCCCCAGACCCTTCCAGGACCCTCGAGGTTGGGCCTCACTCTAGAATTCAGCTCTCAGCCTCCACCATTAGGCCCAGCACCCCGTACCCACCTCATCCCTTCTTCACTTACCCTGGCTCTGCTGCACTGCCCCCAATGAAGCCGTAGCGGTCAGCCTGGCGATACGGGCCGGGCCCGCTCAGCTCTGAGTCGGACCCCAAGGAGCTGGAGTCATCCTGCAGCTCGCCGGGCTGCGCCAGGTCCTCGCCCAGGGCCTGGGCCATGGCGCCACCGACCCCCGGTGCAGCAGGCTGCAAGATGTGGGCACAGCCAGTGTGATCCGGGGCTCCTGGCCAGCTAGGGCCAGGGCGCCTCTGCAGCCAGGCCTCAGCCCCAGGACCTGCCGGCCTGGTAAAAGAGGACAGGTTGCAGGGCATCGCACCACACCCTTCTGGTCCCCTCTCCTCTTGTGAGGTGGGGGTGGGGCACAGGCCCAGAGGGGCAGAAAGGCCAGGCCCCCTACCGGAGACCCAGGCCCAGCCCCTGTCCCCAGGGGCCCAACTTACCTCCCTGCTGCACCTCACCTCCTCCTCTCACTTCCTCCTCAGCCACAGCTTCAGCAACCCGCTGGGGGCCCCTCCCAAGTGCGTTGGGGGGGGGGGTTACCCCTTCCTCTCCAGGGCTCTTCCGGCCTGCCCCAGTGGCCCTGGGCCATGGGCTCCTCCCACCACCCCGGTGGGCTAGGTGGGTGCAGGCCTGGGTTCTTGTGCTGGGTGTGAGGCGGCCAGGGCCTGCCAGAGGTAGAGAGGCCACGCCGCCTCCAGATGTGAGGTCACCGGCAAATAAAATACTCAATTCAGGGTTCCAGTGAGTATCACGCTTTATTTAACATTACTTCTTTTGTTAATGCTTTCGACAAGTCAAACAGTAAGTCATTATTGTGCTACTCAAAACACAAGGACGAGATATTAAAAAATAGTAATAATAAAGTAGCATGCACCACAGGCAATGGGGACCAAAATGAGCTCGGAGTTCAGCGTCAGGTGTCTGGGTCTGGTCAGCCGCCCGCAGGCCACAGGGACCCTAGAGGTAAGAGTTCCTCCCTCAGTCTGAAGCCAACCCTTGCTATCTTTGAGCCTGTTTCCTTTCCTGCACTTCGTGGACTTAATCTGCACTCTCTGGGGAGACCCAATGAGATATCAATGAGGTCACACCACCTTCCAGCCCGGGACAGAAGTGGGAAGGACTACTGGGCCCTTGAAAAACAACTTCACTCTACTTCCGGCCGCACATCCTCGGGCCAAGGGTGGGTAACTCCTCAAGGGCGGAACTAGAGTCGACCTCGCCCCGTGAAGCCCCGCTCCCAGTGTAGGCTCCGCCCCCGCAACCAGGTCAGCCCGAGCCCCGCCTCCTGGCCGAGGCCCCGCCTCCCGGGCCGCCGCGGGCCCCAGGCCTGGCGTCCAGCGGAGGCGCTAGAGCGCAGGGGCGGCGGGCGACCGGGCGGGCCGGGGCGGGGCCGGGTGCGGCGGGGCGGGGCTGGCGGCCGAGGAGGCGGGGCGGCGGGCCGGGGCGGGCCCGGGCGGGCGGAAGGAGCACCAGGCCGGAAGGAGGCCGCGGGAGGGCGGGAGGCAGGATAGGGCCCGGAGGTGCTGGGCCAGAGCGGCGGCGCCGCCATGTCCGACAGCGAGAAGCTCAACCTGGACTCTATAATCGGACGCCTGCTGGAAGGTTGGCCGGGGAGGCGAGGGAGGTGGGCGCCCGCCGCGTCCTGGTCCCCTGCCCGGCCCGGAAGTGGCGCGCGGGTGGACCTGCCCCTCCCTGGGCCAGCTTTGACTGGGCGGGGACGGGCCGCGAGGTCCCGTGGCCACATCGTCCCCCCACCCCACCCCAGTCGTGGCGCGCTGGGAGGTCTGGGGTTGCTCCCCTTGCCAGAGCAGGACCGGGGTTGCGGGGGGGTGGGGGCGGGTGCGCAAGGATTGGCCTGGGCTCTTGGCTGAGGGAGAAACCCGACAAGCCTAGTCCCCCAGGAAGGGGTTTGGATGGTCTCTGTGCACAGCAGTCCCCTCGCGAGCGCCTTGAGGGCAGTTGGGGGTCCCAGGAGGCTCAGCAGCAACAGCTGCCCCTGGGCAAGGCGGGGCCGAGAGGCCCAGGAGCCCCTACCCATAAGTGCCTTTCGGGCCACCAATAACATTCACTCTTCTTGCCTGAGGAACCAGGGTCTTGACGCCTCTTTCCGCCCCCAGTGCAGGGCTCCAGGCCTGGAAAGAATGTACAGCTGACGGAGAACGAGATCCGTGGTCTGTGCCTCAAATCCCGGGAGATTTTCCTGAGCCAGCCCATTCTTCTGGAGCTGGAGGCACCCCTCAAGATCTGCGGTGAGCCCCCAGCCCAGGTCCCCGTGGCTTCCTGAAAGCCGCCTTGCCCCCCACTCCTCTCAAGTTCCTCCTCCCTTGGGCCCAACCCTGACCCTGGGTTCACGTTTAGGCTGGCCCTAGTGCTGACCTGGTTCCCTGGGTTACAGGTGACATTCACGGCCAGTACTATGACCTTCTGCGGCTGTTTGAGTACGGCGGCTTCCCTCCAGAGAGTAACTACCTGTTCCTGGGGGACTACGTGGACAGGGGCAAGCAGTCTTTGGAGACCATCTGCCTGCTGCTGGCCTATAAGATCAAGTACCCAGAGAACTTCTTCCTGCTCCGTGGGAACCACGAGTGTGCCAGCATCAACCGCATCTACGGCTTCTATGATGAGTGTGAGTGGGGAGAACATCTGGGACTGCCCTGGCCTTAAAGGGCTCTCCTTGCCATTCAGCGTGACCCTCGTGTTGACCTGGTGGCTGGGTTTTCAGCATCTGACAAACACCTGCTAAGCTGAGCACCGTGAAGGTAGCACCAGCCCATGCCACCCTCCTCTGCCCTCCTAGAGCAGATCCTGGCACTCAGGAGGGACCTGGCCAGTGGCTGCTGACTGAAGGGCTGCCAGGATCCTAAGGCAGGGCCTCACCTGCCGACACTCCCCTCCAGCGCATCCGGTACTTAAGCACTTAGGATGCCTGTTGGGACTGGACTCTGTTAGACAGAAGCCAAGATGAACCAGACCCTGTCTCAGCCTGGCCCTGCTCTTGTGCTGGGGGTGGGTGGCAACCTTGAGGTTGTGCCAGAAGTGGAACTCTGGGGTTCCTGTGGACTCGGCTGCTTTTGAATTCTGTCTGGGAAGCAGTGGGGTAGTAGGGGGCGGGGGTTCGGTTTCCTTTTTTGTCTTCCGTTCTCTCCTCCTAGCTGTGTCTGAACAGCACACAATGTGTCCTGGAAGGCCTGGAGACCCGGGCTGAGGGTGAGCAGAGAGACCCTCTGGTGAGCTGTCTCCTTCCCCCTGGGCAGGCAAGAGACGCTACAACATCAAACTGTGGAAGACCTTCACTGATTGCTTCAACTGCCTGCCCATCGCTGCCATTGTGGACGAGAAGATCTTCTGTTGCCATGGAGGTGAGCACAGCTCTGGGCGTGTGAATGCTTGAGAAGGATGAGCCTCCCAGGGTGAGCACTCCTGGGGACCTTGGGACAGAAGCGTCAGCTGGAACATGTGTTCCCAGTCGCCGGGAACAGCTCTCCCTGGAGTCCTGGTATGGGTAGTACTTCTTCCATGAAGTCCCCCCGCACTGCACCATTAGGCTGCACCCACTGTTGTGTCGTGGCCTCGCCTTCTTGCATGGAGTTTGCTTGTCCCCTTTCTCCAGGGCTTCCCTAGTGGCTCAGATGGTAAAGAATCTGCCTGCAATGCGGGAGACCCAGGTGTGATCCCTGGGTTGGGACGATCCCCTGAAGAAAGGAATGGCTACCCGCTCCAGCTTTCTTGCCTGGACAGTCCATGGGGTTGCAAAGAGTCGGACACGACTGAGCGATAACACTTTCTCCAGGGAGCTCTGTGCCCCTTGAAAGGACAGGGACTTGGAAGAGGCAGAAGGTGATGAGTTCTGCCTGTGTAGGCTCCCAGGAATCCTGGAGAGGTGGGGGGCAGAGGCTGATTGGCAGAGGCTGCCTGGAGGAGGTGACCTGCCCCCCTGTGCCCTCCAGGCCTGTCCCCAGACCTACAGTCCATGGAGCAGATCCGGCGCATCATGCGGCCCACAGATGTGCCTGACCAGGGCCTGCTCTGTGACCTGCTGTGGTCTGACCCTGACAAGGACGTGCAGGGCTGGGGCGAGAATGACCGCGGTGTCTCCTTTACCTTTGGAGCTGAGGTGGTGGCCAAGTTCCTGCACAAGCATGACCTGGACCTCATCTGCCGGGCACACCAGGTGGGCTGGCAGCCCCCGTCCAGGTGAGAGCAGGGCTGGCAGCCAGCTCCTGCTGAACTAACCGCCTCCACCCTCGTCCAGGTAGTAGAAGACGGCTATGAGTTCTTTGCCAAGCGGCAGCTGGTGACACTCTTCTCAGCCCCCAACTACTGCGGCGAGTTTGACAATGCAGGTGCCATGATGAGCGTGGATGAGACGCTCATGTGCTCCTTCCAGGTGGGGGTCGGGCCAGGGGCAGGCAGGCCCAGGGGCTTATGGCTCGACCCCCTGAGCCTGACCAGTTTTTCTCTTCTAGATCCTCAAGCCCGCCGACAAGAACAAGGGGAAATACGGGCAGTTCAGTGGCCTGAACCCTGGAGGCCGGCCCATCACCCCACCCCGCAACTCCGCCAAAGCCAAGAAATAGCCTCCGTGTGCCCACCCTCTGCCCCAGATGGTGGATTGTACAGAAATCACGTGGCTGCAGGGGGCTCATGCTGGACCCCCAGGCCCACCCATCACGGGGAACACGGAGGCTTGGTGTCTTTCTCTCTTTTTTTTTATGAATCAACAGCAGCATCCAGTCCCCCAGGGCGCTTCCCGCTTGTTCCTACAGCGGCTGCAGGCAGGACCCTGGGGCTAAGGCTGCAGCTCAGGGCAAAGCAGGGCCAGACTGGGGATCTCCAGCCTTGCTTGGCCTCAGGGCTGGCAGCCGGATCCTGGGGCAACCCATCTGGTCTCTTGAATAAAGGTCAAAGCTGGATTCTTGCCATAGCCTGTCTCCCTTGTCCCAAACACTGGGCCTGGCAACCCTTCCGCCCAGAGCCACTTGGGAGGCCTGCTGGGCTTCGGGCCCCAGCCAGGAAAACCCCAGCCACATGCCCAGGTCTGCAGGGGCTCTTGGAATTTCCAAGCCAGGGCCAGAGAGTTCAGGGAAAGCAAGCAAAACAGTGTGTGCCAGTCACAGGGGATCCCAGTGGTGCGCTCACCATTTGAGGGAGGGACAGGTCATGATTGGCAGAAGGTGGATCAGCAGGGGCAGAAGCCCCACAATGCTTTCTTTCTTTCTTAGGGAGGTGAGCTTAGAGAAGGCAGTCCTCCAGTTCTGGCCACAGAACTGGATTAAGAGGTGAGGGAACTCCCTGCAGAGGGCAGCTCAGCACCGAGACTGGGAACAGACATGATAGCTTGAGGGTTGAATGAGTGATTTGGGGGTTGAAGGGGAAACAAGACCCAGGCCAGTCAGGGCCCTGGGGGAGGTGGCAGGACCAGTCAGCTAAGCTCCAGCAGGCACACCTCTACCACCCACCAAGGAGGAGAGTGTACCTGCCCTGGCTGGCCTTGGGAGAGGGGTGGGGCGGGGCTTCATCGGGCCCAGTCTCGGCTTAGCCTTCGCCCTCACTGTCTTCAGCCAGCACAGGGCTGGGGCCCTGGGGAGAGTGTGCAGGGGCCAGGATGGAGCCAAAGAACAGCGAGCGGAACTGGCGAGAGAACAGAGGAAGCCTGGTGAGTTCGGAGGCTGCTCCTTTCCTCCGCCTCCCATCCCAGCCTCTGCTCCGTGCTTAGTCACTTGTGAGGTCTGACTACAGCCCCATGGACTGTAGCCCACCAGGCTTCTCTGTCCATGGGGATTCTCCAAGCCAGAATCCTGGAGTGGGTTGCCATGCTCTCCTCCAGGGGATCTTCCCTACCCAGGGAGTGAACCCAGGTCTCCCGCATGGCTGGCGGATTCTTTCCGTTGGAGCCACCAGGGAAGCCCCTCTGCCTCTCGCCCCTACCTTCTTAGGTGGGGGAGTCCCAGGCACTGTGCTGGGCTCCGTGTCGTCATCTTCCTCCTCTGAGTGGGGGCTGGAGCTACAGGGGCGCTGGAGGCCAGGTGAAAGGGAGATGGAGGGCAGTACCCGAGAGCCCTCACTGCCCATGGTGGTTTCCATGGCGATCATGTAAGAGTCCATATCATCGACAGCAAAGTCATCCAGGTCTAGGTGGGGCGTGCTACAGGCAGAGACGGTATCAGTGGGGGGGTGGGGGACAGAGTTAGGGCCCTGCCTGGAGGGCTCAGCCAGGGCCTGCAGGAGCCTAGTAACCATTAGTGACCTCTTGGTTTTATTACTTCCTGATTTGGTGGGAGGGGAGGGGAGAGGATGGGGGGCAGTGTTTTAAGTGGCCGCTTCCGGGAGGGGGTCCACCCGAGAATCCTTTCATCAGAGTTCAGGTAAAGGCCTGAGGGAGGCATCCTGGGGGCCGCTTCAGCTCGGCTGGGGGAGGGGAGCAGCAAGTCCAGTAAGCTGGGCCACCTGGGGCCCAAGCCCCCACATTCCCAGGGGACAGGAACTGGAGAGCGCTGGGGCCCAGGGACATGCTGGGCAGAGGGCCAGGCCAAACTTCCTCCACTTAAACTATGCTGGGCCCATCCTCCCCAACCCACCTGCCCTTTCAGCCACCTGCTTTCCTCATCCCAGGCAGCCCCCTGCCTCCCGGCAGCCCTTTTCCCTCCTTGGCTTGGGAGGAGGCCTCAGCCAGAGAAGGAAGCCAGCCTGACCTTGGGGACACTTCCCTGGGTGGGGGGATCTCTGAGTGCAGCTGACCAGTGAGGCTGAGCCTGCAGGGCTGGAAGCGGCGAGCACTGTAGGGGCTGGGGCTCAACAGGAAGTGGGGCTGGGAGGCGCACAGGGTTGGGGCTGCAGACTCCAGAAGCGCAGGCTGCAGCCCGGGTGCACGGGGTGAGAAGCGGGGTGGGCGGGCGGAGCTCTCACCTGTGAGCCGGAAGCCGGGGCTCTGGCCGCTGGAGCTCCTCTTGGGCATGCAGGGTCTGGGGGGGAGAGTCCAGCTCTGAGAGTGTGGCCAGGACAAAGTGGCCGTCCAGCAGAGAGTCCTCGATGGCAAAGATGGCTGGCCTGCACAGGTGACAGGTCCAGGCATGGTCAAGGCCCTTTGGTTTTGGCACCCCAGAGCCCTCCCCTCCCTATGCGAAGGCTGGGCCTTACCTGCCCGGGGCATCAAAGTGAATGCTGAGGGACAAGTTGGCTGACTCTGCGAAGCTCAGGAGCCCCTGGGAAGGGAGAAGCAGAGCATGGAGGCTGGGCAGGGAGGAGAGGTGGACGGGGCGGTGAGCGCACGGCAGGAACCTCACCCGGAATTCCTTGAGGCAGAAAGTGATAGCCACCCCTTCCTGGGCCTGCAACTGTTGGAAATCCTCCTCTCCGATGCTCATCTCCGTCACCATGGCTTTGATGGCGCTGTCTTGGGGGGCAGCGACAGGAGGAAGCTGGGCTCTGCCCCCGCCAGCCCGTCTCTGCTCTCTGCCCCCCGCACCCAGTCTCTGCTCTCTGCCCCAGGCCCCATCGGTCCCCTCACCTGCCTCCTCCTCTTGGTAGCTACGCAGGATGACCCTGCGGCCACGGCCGATGCCCAGCGTCACTTCGGCCAGTGCAGGGGGGAAAGGCAGAACAGCCTCCACCAGGACCCTGTGAGGAGGGCACAGCATCACGCCCGAGGCTCAGTCCCGCCCAGTGGCTTGCTCTCAGGACCGGAGGTGGAACAGCGAGGCACACCAACGTCCGAAGAGAACCAGGCCAGGCCTAGCATGGCCCCAGGGTAGAGCACGGGGGCAGCAGGACACGGTCCCTGCCTCACCCAAGGTTCCCAGGATGTTGTAGGAGAACAGTCCTCTTGCAAGAGATGGAGGCAGACAACAACAGGCCCACAGAAGGCAGTAGGAAGTTCAGGCGGTTTGTGCTGAACCGAACCAGGCAGGTGGCACCTGCCCATCCAGGACTGGGAGACCAGACCCATGCTGCCCGCATAAACACTGCCTTACAAAGAGTTCTCAGGTCCCTGTCTAGTAGTGACAGGCTAGTAAATAGTTTCAGGTGAAATAACACCTGGAATTTGCCTCAAGACAACTGGGACAGAAACTGGTTATCATCTGCTTTTATATGAATTTGAAATAGTCCATAAGATAAAGAGAAACAATCACTCATTTTAAAAGAAAGATTCTCAAAACCCAGACCACGGATTGATTCTCTCTTTCTCTACCCAAAGGGATCCTGGGCAGTGCTATTTCAACAGAAGTCAGAAAAACAAAGTCAGGGCTCAAAGGGGCCTTCAAGTTACCAGGTTCTGCGGCTACCAAAAGCAAAGAAACATGAGACCTTGGATTACTCGAGTGCAAGGCGCACTCTGCACGTGGGCAGGTGGGAGGGGACCCAATCCTCTGGTCTTCTCTAGGGACCTTGGCATCTTCTGGGCTCCCCATCTCCCAGGCCCTGCACGGCCCCTGTGACTGCCCAGAATGGCTCCTCTCCTATAGATGATTATTCAGGCAGCCCTCCAGGACCGTGACCTCCCTGTCCAGCCGTGGCCTGAGAACCCCTCAGGGCTAGAACCCAGCCAGGTAGGAAGAGAGGCTGCCCTTGAATGGGATTCATCCCAGAAGGATGACCAGGTCAGAGAAAAGTTACAAGTCCCAGGGCCACAAAAATTAACAGACCTTCAAAAGCCAGAGGAGACGTGAGGGCAAGCCGGAGACCTGTTCTTTGAAAGAGGAGTCAGAGTGGGGCTGAGTGATCAGAAAGCCAAGTCAGACTTTGAGACGGAGAATACCGACTCAGGAGACAGAGAGGAACATGGGACAAGGGAACATCTGGCCCCTCCTCACTCTAGCCTCTGCCCTTAAAGGGCCAGGCAAGGCCCTGAAAGCAAACCGGGTTGGATGAACGCTTTGAGGTTCACAGATACCCTGCAGGAAAAACGGAGGAGGTGCCTCCTTAAACTGACTCCTGAGGCTGAAAGAAGGAAGAGAAAAGCCTAGGGCTCAGCGTGCAACCAGGGGCGTGCTCACCTGGCTGGGGCACGGAGCACATGGGGACACAAGGCTGGGTCGAAGACGGCCTGCAGGGACTCGCAGTCCTGGAAGGACAGGTTGTGAGTCTTCCTCACCCCTGGATGGGCAGACAGGGTCTCAGTGGGCTCGCCAACCTCTAATCCCACACCGCAAGGACCCCTGGATTAGCCAGCTGCTCGCTCACCGTATTTGCAGTGCAGCTGAACTACCAGGCGGCTGCTCCTGTCATTCAGGGAAATGCAGCATTTCTCCACAGTCTTTTCCAGCATTGCCAGCGAGCGGAAGACAGACAGGAAGGACTAGGCGAGGGAAACACATCCGCTCAGCACTGCGCCTCCACCAACCGGCTCTCATGTCCAGTCCCCTTGGGCTCTGGCCCATCATGGGCTCAGCACTGTCAGACCAGGAAAGGACCCCTCACACATGCAGATATCTGCACCCTTCCAGGCCTTTATTCGTGCTCTTACCCTGGTCTGGAATGCCTTCAAAAGACCTGCGTATCTTTCAAGGACCAACCTGAGAGTCATTTACTCCCTGCAGGTCCCTGGCAGATTCAGCTACCCTCTCCATATGGCCCATTACCCCCATGGATGTCTCTACTCGGCCAAGCTCTACGTTCTGCACCGGATTGCTCCAGTATACATCTCTCCTGCAGGCACCTGCTCTGTGCCCCAGAGCAAACTGCACTGCCAGGAGGGGTTCCTGGGGGGAGTGCCCTGCCACTGCTGAGGGATCCACCTCACCTTCATCAGGATCTTACAGCGCAGCTGGTCCTGCCCAGGGGTGGCCGCCTGGTACTGCTGGAAGAAGAGAGGGGCAAAGAGGAAGCAGGCGTAGGCCGAGCGGGAGGAGTTCACGGTCCGGAGGGAGAGCTGGGGCCCGGAAAAGTGGAGAGAGAGATGTCACCAGCAGTGCTGGGCCCAGCCCTCAAGCCAGCTTTTGCCCAGGCACTTGCCCCAAAGGCTTCTGTTCCACCATCACCCACAGAAGCCCGCCCTTTCCTTTCAGTCATGAGGGGTGTCCTCCATGAAGCCTTCCCCGAGTCCCGAGTGGGTCTCTGCGCCGCCGTTTCCACAGCAAGGGCACGACCCAGCCTTCAGCACCCACGCCTTTTACCTAATCACCCCCATCCACCACCGGGCATTTTAGGGAGGGCAAGGGCTCTCGATTCAGACACCGGTCTGGGAAGATGACAGGGCCCAAAGGGACACCCCAGCAACAGGAGAGGCCCCTGTTAAACTCAGCAAACGTGCCCACCGGGCACCCTGCCTGTTGGGGGCGAGACTCGAGCCCCGATCAGGGCTCCCTGTTGGGACTTTCACGCCACTCCCCCATACCCGGTCTCCTCACCCCGTCTTCCAGGGGCTCCAGGTAGAGTTCGTCCCCGATGCGGGACAGGGAGTGGACGGCTTTGCCGAGCACTGCGGGGAGGAGGAGAGAGACAGCGGTTTGCGGGCGCCTCGGGCCATCCCACGTGGTTCCAGCCCCCGGCAGGCCCTGACTCACCCTTCACGTTGCTGCCCGTGACAAGACACTTCATGCTGCCCCCAGTGACAGGGATGGGGCGGGCGGGGGGCCCCGGGCCGGACCCCAGCTCAACGACCCCCTCCGGGTCTCTCCCGCGGCTCCCGGCGGTTGGGGTTCCCTTCCCGCGCACCGCCCCCGGCAGCCCCATCCCCGCCTCCTGATTGGGCCGCAGGCCGGCAGCTCCGTCACGTGAGAAAGACGCTCGCCGGCTGCGCCGTCACGTGACGGAGGCTGCGCCCGGGGCGGGCCCTGTCACATGACCCAGGAGCGCCGACTTCTTCCGAGCGGTCCAGGCCCACCCTCGGCTTTCGAGCGCCCCTGGGAAGCCCGGCGGGCAGCAGGCCCCTCCGCGGCCGCTGACCCGAACGCGAGACGCCCAGAGGGTGTCGGGGAGCGAACAGTGGGCTCGGAATCCGGAGATGTGCGGGCGGGCCCGACCCGGGTCACTAATTTAGTACGGATTTCTTGGACGTCTGTCGGGCGCCGGCGGGGTGCGTACGGGGTCGATGCAAGACCGTCTCACCCCGTCCGGGCGGGCCGGGGACGCGGACAGAAGCAGCAGCTGCCAGCTCTGAAAAGATAGTAACGCACCTTGCTACAGGATCCCAGGGTGGGAAGTGACTGCTCGCCGTGGCTTCGACGATCCTTCTTTGATCCCAAAGAACAGAAGCTTCCCCGGACGAAAAGGGGTAGAAGGATTTGGCCAGCAGGAGAAGGCGAGAGTCAAGACTCAGCAGCGCGTGGGGCTTTTCCCCTCCGTTGGGAGGGAAGTGGGTTTGTGAGAGGAGGGCTGCTGAATGATGAGGGTCACTGATGGAATGCACTGGAAACATTTTATGAGGATAGACTCCTGCGTCTCTGGCCGTTTGAAAATGACCAAGAGAGGGTGCCAAAAGAGGGGCTTAGATCTTCCAGGGGAAGATCCCCTGGAAGAGGAAATGGCAACGCACTCCAGTGTTCTTGCCAGAAAATCCCATGGACCGAGGAGTCTGGCGGGCTACAGTCCATGGGGTCGCAAAGGGTGCGACACGACTGAGCCGGTGGGACACAGCAGTCAGCTGGGCAGGTCTTCCCCTCGTCCTCAGCCTCGGTCCGCAGGTGTGTGAAGAGGAGGGCAAGTCATGGAGGAGCTCCTGGCCTCTGGTTTCTTGCAGCACCCGGTGTGCTTTGAGGGACCCTTGGGCACCCCTCCATTCCTTTAGGGCCTTGCTCCTCTGGCACTGTAGCCAGTGAGGAAGCCACGTTTGTGGGACCCTTGCCCTCCTGCTCCTGGTCTGCAATTCTGGACCCCACTTCCTCTCCTTACGTCAGTTTTCCTCCCTTATCAGGTTTCCCTCGATTACTGGGGGAGATTATTCTTGTCTTTTAAGGGGTTCAGTGTAAATGGTACCACTTCTACCCAGGCATTTAGGTCAGTAAACTAGGACTCATCCTTGACTTCATCCTGACCCACCTCTTACATACTACAATCTTTCAGCAAGCCCTGAGTGCTCTGCCTCCCAAACAGATGGCAACTTGGTCCTCCTCTGCCATGCCCACAGCCATCATTCTGGCTCAGGCCACCATCATCTCTCACTTGAATGTTGATGGGAGCACTCTAAGTGGTTCCCTGCCCCTCCACTCCACTCTCTATACAGCACCAAAGTGACCTTCTTAAGATGTCAATCATGTCACGCCTTTCCCCGGTTTAGATCCTGCAGTGGCTTCCAACTACCGCACTTGCCGGCAAATCTAACCCCCTTGGGAATTCCCTGCGGATCACTGGTAAGGACTCTGAGCTTTCACTGCCTAGGGTGCAAGAAGCTGGGGACCAATCCCTTGCTTGGTACCGGTTTTATTTGTTCGGTGGTTTTTGATTAGGGGAATGAGGTTTGGACGTCCTTCTGGACCGGGACGGGTAGAGAAGTGGACAGAGACGGGAGGGAGATGTCGACGCGACCGGGGTAGGTAAAGGACTTAGTTGGTGTAGGAAGAGGTGGAACCCGAGAGGTGTATTCGACAAGAGTGGTGAACCGTACGAGAAGAGGCGAAGAGTGTGCCTCCGTGGAAGAGAAGGATCCCGAGTCGAAGTCCACGGGTAGGAGTTTATCCGGAAGAGACGCAGGGGCGAGGTCCGGGGGAGGGGGGTCGACTAGGGAGCGAGGCTCAGTAGATGTCGTGAATCGTGTTCAGTTGTAATAAAGTGTGCACCGATGACCTGACGGAGATCATACAGTCGGGACACTCCGGTCCTGACTCAGACAACACAAACAAGGACGTAGTGGCACGGAGGGTGTCCCGGGTCGGGAGCCGTCCACTAATCATTCATGCGGAAGTCACTTATCCACACACTAGGTTCACTTTGACTTAACTGAGACCAACGGAGAATCGTGTCACGACACTAATTTATTTCTTTTAAAGGTTCGGGACGGGTGTCAGAATGGGAAGGCACCTACTATCGACAGTGGGGTGTAAGACAGGTCAGGTGTGGGACGGGTGTTTCTTGGATCGTAAGCAATAAGAGGAGGAATGAAACGAGGAGGAACGACCTAGAGTGGGAGAAAGAAAAATAAGGTCGCTCTTAGTCGGTTCGGAAGTACCGAAGAGGTGACGAGGGGGTCGGTAACGGACTCGTCGGGTCAACCTTGTCCTCTATATAGGTTGTGAGGGACCTTCCGTCCCTCCCCTCGACACTGAGTAACTTGTCGGCCCAGAGACGAGGACTGAGAATGCCCGGACATCCCAGGACATCGGAGGTCCGAAACCTCGTTCCGAGACCCCCCTCCTTCAACAGATCAACGAGTCAGCACAGACTGAGTAACGCTGAGGTACCTGACGTCGTGCGGTCGGAAGGGACAGGAAGTGGTTGAGGGTCTCAAACGAGTTTGAGTACATGTAACTCAGTCACTACGGTAGGTCGATAGAGTAGGAGACAACGGGCGAAGAAAACAGAAGTTAGAAAGGGTCGTAGTCCTAGAAAAGTTTACTCAACTGAGAAGTGTAGTCCAGGCTTCAGCTTTAGCATCAGTCCTTCCAATGAATATTCAGGGTTGATTTCCTTTAGGATTAACTGGTTTGATCTCCTTGCTGTCCAAGGGACTCTCAAGAGTCTTCTCCAACACCACAGTTCAAAAGCATCAATTCCTCAGTGCTGTCTTCTTTATGGTCCAGCTCTCACATCCATACATGATTACAGGAAAAACCATAGCTTTGACTGTACGGAGGGAGGAGACAGAAATGCTTTGGGACTTCTGATGACTTTTCTAAGCTCTGTGTGTGTGTGTGTGTGTGTGTGTGTGTGTGTGTGTGCGCGCGCGCGCGCGTGCAGGCACACACACCTGCCAAAGCCAGGAAGCTCTTGGCCCTTCTGAAGGGCTCAGCGCTGGGAATCCGGAGTCCTGGGTCTCTGGTCTGTCCTCAGCACTGACTCTACTGTGACTTTGGGTGAGTCCCTCCCGCGTCTGCGACTATACAGTGTGGTTGGTGGCATGAGATGCCTCTTCCCAACTTGATGTGCTGAGATCGCAAGGGGCCCTCCGACTGCCCTGAGCCCCTCCTCTAGCCACCCCTGCTCTGGGGAGGAGCTGGAACTGGCAGGCCTGCTCCCCTAGGCTGTGGGGCTGGAAGGGAGCTCTCCCATTGGAGGTCAGGCACCCTCTCCAGGATGGCAGTTGGTGTAGCCAAGAAGGCCTTCCAGGTCCAAAAGGGAGGCAGCACAGCCGTGCCTCCTGGAGCCGCGCTCCAGCCCTGCTCACAGACGGCCTCAGGCAAGTCAAGGCCCTTCTCTGGGTATGTTTCCTCCTTGATACAGTGAGTGGGTTGAATGAGATGCTGTCTCAAGAGCTTTTAAAACCCCACATTCTTACAGTCTTTGCCATACCCCACATGAGAGATGGCCTCCTGCAAGTACACAGTATGTGATTATGTGGGAGTGTGTGTGTGTGTGTGTGTGTGTGAGAGTGTCTCAGGGGCAGATATGAAATGGAGGAAGGTGGTTACCATTTCAAACTTTTAAAATAATAATCTCTCTGGAAATTTCAACTGCTGCTTCCCACCCAGCATGTTAGGTTTGAAATCACAGAATCCTCAGAGCTCAGTAATTCATTCCTCTAACACACGTTAGGACTTCCCCTAGTGGTACGGTGGATGAGAATCCACCTGCCAATGCAGGGGACACAGGTCCGATCCCTGGTCCAGGAAGATCCCACACTGTCGGGGGGCAGCTAAGCCCTTGCACTATGACTCCTGGAGCCTGCCGGCCCTGGAGCCCACGCTCCACAAGGGAAGCCAACAGGATGAAAAGCCCACACACAACCAAGAGTAGCCACCGTGCATCAAAACTAGAGAAAGCCCTAGAACAGCAAGGAAGCTGCAACCATCGATAAATCAACCATCAATAAATAATTTTTAAAACATACATTTCTAATAGGGTCAATCTGAATACACACTAAAAAACAAACAAACTAACGTGTTAGACACACTTTTCTAGCTGTGGGAAAGAGAGCCCAGGACAAAAATCCCTTCCAGAGGGCCTGACGCTGCCGAGGCTGGGCAATGCACACATGGGGAATGGGCTGTGCGTGGTGACGCTGGGGTTTCCCAGCGTGTGAGGGAGTTCTGAGCTGACGGCACTGAGCTGGTGGGGCTCTACTTGCCCACATGCAATGGGTTTGTGGCACACCGGGTGCCTCCAGCCCTCGGAGGCAAGCCCGGCCTGGGCCTTTTTTGTCCCCTGGCATTTCTCCCAGCAATAAGAACAAGCTTGGCACAAAGCAGTGGTTTAACAAACGTGGGTCAGATGACCGAAGAGTGTCGGATTCTGAAAGTTCCCAAGACTTGAAGCCACATTGTCTGTTGGGATGGACCATGGAATTCTAGGCCCTTGTGTGCCTGAGTCTGAATCCTGGCCTCATCACTTTCAGGTTCTATGCAAATGAATGCTTTGCTTTTATATTCTCTGAACCTCAGTTTTCTCATCTGTAAACTGGGGGAGGAACAGCTAACAGTCCCTATCTTAGAGGGCCGCGGAGGTGAACTTTCTCAGTGTTCATAAAGCCCTTCGTTCACGCGGTCAATGTTGCTGTTGCTCTGGTCACGGTGTCCTGGCTTCTCTGCCTTCGGAGTGGCCCCTCACGGTATTCTGGGGTCGGGACCAGGGACAGAATAAATCATCGACACAGATGAGGCCAGGGTGAATCCACCCTAGGAATGGGGAGGGACCGCCCCCACAGTAAATTTACAGAGAAAAGGTCTGGAGACCAAGAACCAGAGAGTGCTCAGAGGGAGAGCGCGAGGAGGGGCAGGAGTCAGCCAGCCCCGGGAAAAGGCGCAGGGCTGTGGCCGGCCGTGTGCCCACTGGATCCTGGGCCCTCGGCGCGCCCTCTGCACCCCCCCCCAACCATAGGGAGAAGATGAGCCCTCGCCATCTTGGCCAGCTGCTGGGGGATGGCACTGCCAGGCTCTGAGCACAGCTGACACACCAGGTCCCTTCCGTCTTCAGGGCTGGAAGTGAACGGGAGATGAGATGGAATTTTTTAAGGCCACAGATGGGAAGGGGAAACCTCAGGCTTGTTCAGCAGAACCTGGCATGCTGGAGTTACAGGGCCCCCTTGGAGCACAAGTGAGGTAAGTTCAGGACAAATCAAAGGCAGTGTGCTTCCCCCAGCAGGGGAGGACTCGATGGAACTCATTACTCCAAGATGTGGTCTCGGCTGGAAATAGAAATAGCTTCACAAAAGGTTTAGATAAATCTGTGGATGACAGCTCCATTCATGGGTTAGAAGGGAAGGAAGCTGTTTGGAGCCTGCTGGCCCTTGGAGAAGACATCAGGGAGACAACCTGGCCTCCCTAAGACCACCCCTGGGCCCCTGTTGGAGGCAGGCTTCGGGCCCCAGGGACCGGGGAGGCAGCGTCCGTATTCCTATAGCCTGGAGCCCAGTCTGACTCCCAGGCCCTTGCCTCAGTGTCCCCAACGCTTGCCGTCGGCTGTCTGGGGAGCCGTGGGCACTGCCAGCTCTGGCAAAGCTGCCCGGCCCGGCTGTGCCCTCAGGGACCAGCAGAGGGAGACAGACACCGTGTCCATTCCCTGCTTCCAGCTCAGAGACCAGGCTGCCCTGGGGAGGGCAAGTGGGCACCCGAGGGTCCCAGGTCGGTGTCCAACACTGCGCTAAGCACCCAAGGGAAAGGGCCCCAAGAGCCATCTTCCCTGGCTGAGGTGGGCTTACTACAGTGTAGGGGGGAGGAGAGACTTCAGAGAGCTTAGGGCAGGGCAGGGAGGAGACCACTCATTAAGAGCAGGGCGGCTCTGCAGCCATCTTCCCTCTGTCCCCACAGACCCCAGGGTGCGGGTCTCCATAGGACTACGCTGTCCCGCAGGCACATATAGGAGGTGCTTCAGACAGCCTTGGGAGTGACTGGGCCCCAAAGACCTGAGCACCAGCTCCTCCCGGCCTGGGAGCCTGTTCCAGGCCAAGTGCGGTTCCCCAACTGCTTGGCTTTCCCCAGCTACCCTCACAGTTTCCCTTGACATCTTCCTGACCTCTGACCCCTGCCTTCTGGGCACCACAGCCCTTCTTGCACCTGTGCGAGCTCTTGAGCCCCAGTTTGAAGGTGTCTGTTGGGGCCAGGGAGGGGGGAGCCCCTCACAGACAGAAGGGGGCTGGCACCCGGGATGGCTGGGGGTGGGGGCGGGTGGCTCCTCTCACCTCCGAGCTCACTGTGCCTGTGTCCATCTTCCAGAACGCTGACTGCCTACGAGGAGGCTGTGCGGGAGGCCGAGGCCGATGTTCAGGACCCGCTGGGGGAAAGGTGAGCAGCGGCCCAGCTCTGTAACTTTCCAGGGTTCCATGTCTGCACCTGGTGTGGGGTGTCAGAGTGGGGGTGCTGGGGACAGGGCTCAGGAAGAAGGCCAAAGGGAAAGAACAGAAGGTGCAGCCAGATTAACATGGGGCTTGCAGGGGTCAGGGCAGCACCATAACCAGAGACAGGAGGACAGAGCGAGAAAATAATAATATGTAACATTGCCGCACGTTAAGTGCCAGAGGTTTGACTTGTATTAAGTACTGCATGGGTGCTAAGCCGCTTCCGTCGTGCGAGCCCATGGACTGTAGCCTGCCAGGTTCCATGGGATTCTCCAGGAAAGAATACTGGAGTGGGTTGCCATGCCCAGTCAATTATCCCTTATTCTGGGGAGGATACCATTATCATCACCCTGTTTATTGCAAGAGAAGACAGAGTGTGGAGGGGTCAAGTGACTCGCCCAAGGTCATGCAGCTGGTGAAGGCAGCTCCCAGCCGTGCTGGGATGGCCCCAAGGAGGTAGCTTCTGGCTGTCCTCTGGCCCCCTCGGGGCCCCTGTGCAACCCAGACAGTCTGGAGAAAGACTGAAGGAAGAAGGCTGGTGGGAGGGAGGGGACCGGCAGTGACTCAGCAGGGCAGGATAAGGATCTTCCAGCCCAGGGAGAGGTAACCCCACTCCTCTGCCAGGGGAGACAGAGTCACAGAGCCCGCGGCATGGGCTGGCCAGGGCAGCGGAACATCCCGGAGAATGGTGGGGAAAGCTCCTGGCGGACGGACGGAGGGGAGCAGCTGGGGGTGTCCCTTCTGCCCTGCCCTCCTCACACATCCATCACCCTGACATACGAGCTGGCTTCGAAGCAAGTGATGGTGTTTACTCGGGGTGGGGGGTGGGGAGGGAGGGGTGGGGAGGTTAGAGATGCTGAGGCAGAGGTAGGGTGAGAGCGGGACCCCGCCGGGGCGGGGGGCCGGCGCCCCCAGGCCGACACCCAGGGAGAAAAAAAGGGGCGGCCAGCTCACTCCCTTGCCTCTGGGGAGTTTGCCGACGGACGGATGCCCTCCAGCCCCCTCCCCCAGGAGGCCCGGGGTGGTACCGCCGAGATGTGTATAAGAGACAGACCCCGCCCCAGCCCCATAGTGCAGGGCAGAGGCAGGAAGCAGCAGGGTTCCTCTCCGCTAGTAGGAGGCAGGGGGCTGGGGGGCGAGGCTGGTCCAGGCGCGGGTGGGGGATACGGGGCAGGGCAGGGCCGTTGCTAAGCAGGCCTTTGGTCCTGGGCTTTTCGCTGGCATCACAGCCAGCTCAGGGAGGAAAAGGGGAAGTGCATGCTGCCTTTCCTCCCGCTCCTGCCCTCTGTGGTCCCCTGCGCCTCCTGGGATGTTGCAGACCGCAGAGTCGGGCCCTCAGGAGGCATGGGGAAGCCCTTGTCCTGGTTCTGTTGGCAGGCCACCATCTGACTCCCAGCTCAGTGCTCATTCCATGGTTCTAACTCCATGCTCTGCTCATGGAATCTACTGAAGGGACGCAAGTGCCCCCAGCTGGTGGGGCGCCTGGCCCATCAGTCTTGGGTGGGGGCTGTGGGCAGGAGAGCCCGGGCCTGCTGCTCCAGGCACACGGGACTCTGTCCCAGAGGGGTTGCTAGTGTCGAATGCCTCCAAGCCACTGACTTTGATGGACATGAGTTTGCGCAAGCTCCAGGAGTCGATGATGCACAGGGAGGCCTGGCGTGCTGCAGTCCATGGGGTCACAAAGAGTTGGACACGACAGAGCGACTGGACTGAACTGAACTGACTGAGCCCGGCGGTGCTCAGCACATGCTGTTGTCTCTGCATCCAACCTCTTCTCTTCTCAAGGGTCCCTGCACAGTGGGTGTGGTGAAGAGGCAGCCATGCTCAAGGCCAACGGCCCTCAGATCCAGCCCTGGTTCTACCTCCTGGGATGACCTCAGCCAAGTGGCTTCATCTTACCAAGCCTCAGTCCCCTCGTGTATCACATGGGCAAACACCAGTTCTTATTATCTAGGGTTATTGTAAGAATGGAATGAAATCATTCACGTAAGCCTTAGCACAGGACCTGACTCGTGGTGAGAGCTCAGTTTGTCTTAACACTTGTCGTGAGTTAAGCCCAAAAGGTGCAAAAGAGTAGTGCGTCACTGAGAAACGCTGGGCATCGCAGCAGGCTGGCAGCCTCTGGGGCAGGGCCTTCACCCCCTGACCCCAGGGCCTCTTAGGGTTCCTGTCCTCTTTGGGCTCTGTGTCCCTGGTGCCTGGCATGGAGCAGGAATAGATGAATGGATGGATGGATAGATGTCCTCACTTATGTGGCTTCTCAGTATTGCACCCCTGTTCACCCACCAAGAGGGCACTGACCAGAGCCTTCCCCGGACACCCCAGTGGCCACGGTGCCTTCTGCAGCTGTGTGGGACATGGTGTCTTTCGGGCATATAGACAGCCTTCTCTGGGGGTGCCAGTTATGGGGGGAGATGGGGAGGCAGGAGGGAGGGGTGGAACCCTAGCCCATCCCTGAGTCAACACTGACTCACCCCCACCCCCTTGGAGGGCAGCTCAGTCATCTCTGGGTGCCAGCCCTGCCCCCTACCCAGACACACCCTTTGAGGCCTGACTGGCTAACCCCTGGGGATGGTAAGGAGTGAAGTCCGGAAGAAGGCCAGAGAGGGCATCAGAACAACATCCTCCTCATCGGCTCACGGATACTCCCACCATGCCCTGGGCAGGTGGTCATTTCCCATTCCGTGGAGAGGTCATGGGCTTGTCCCAAGGCCACGCCAGCCAGCTGGAAGCCCAGCACCCTGACCCCCCATTCTGCCCTCCACCCGCCCGCGTCAGGCAGCCCGTGGGACATCAGGGCTTCAGCCAGTGGTTGTAGCCACCCCTCCTGCCATCCAGCCACACATCCATCCAAAAGCTCCGCCTCCTCCCAGAGCTGGCCTTCCCTCTGATCTCAGTTTAATGAGTGTCCTTTGTCACCAGACTCTGAAATTCTTGAAGGCAAAGGTGGGTTTTCCTCTGTCCTTTACAAGACCTGGCACCCAGCTGGGGCACAGGAAATGCCTGTAGGAGCCATCCTGGGACAGATGGATCTGCCCCCGCCTCTGCATCCCCCTCCTCTCACCTCTGCCCTGCCCCAACCAGGAATCTCTGGAAGGGCCCCTGGCAAACCTCCCTGTCTGAGAGCCACGGGGAGCAGGAACTTCCCCCAAGGTCTCCACCTGGAAATCAGAGGGTATCCACCTGTGCCTAGGCCACCCCACAGAAACCCTGCAGGGGCTCTCCGTTTTCCACCCCTCCCTCTTCCTTCCCCACCCCCACCAGCCCACCCCCTTGGGGATTTGGCAGAATAAAGGCACTGTCTTTATTCCAGCCCCCACCCCGGCCC
>SJYT01042114.1:0-52679 GCA_006410635.1 Cephalophus harveyi
CCTTAAATCTATTTCTCACTTCCACTGTATAATCATAAGGGATTTGATTTAGGTCATACCTGAATGGTCTAGTGGTTTTCCCTACTTTCTTCAATTTGAGTCTGAATTTGGTAATAAGGAGTTCATGATCTGAGCCACAGTCAGCTCCTGGTCTTGTTTTGGTTGACTGTATAGAGCTTCTCCATCTTTGGCTGCAGAGAATATAATCAATCTGATTTTGGTGTTGACCATCTGGTGATGTCCATGTGTAGACTCTTCTCTTGTGTTGTTGGAAGAGGGTGTTTGCTATGACCAGTGCATTTTCTTGGCAAAACTCTATTAGTCTTTGTCCTGCTTCATTCCGTATTCCAAGGCCAAATTTGCCTGTTACTCCAGGTGTTTCTTGACTTCCTACTTTTGCATTCCAGTCCCCTATAATGAAAAGGACATCTTTTTTGGGTGTTAGTTCTAGAAGGTCTTGTAAGTTTTCATAAAACAGTTCAACTTCAGCTTCTTCAGCATTACTGGTTGGGGCATAGACTTGGATAACTGATATTGAATGGTTTGCCTTGGAGACAAACAGAGATTATTCTGTCGTTTTTGAGATTGCATCCAAGTACTGCATTTTGGACTCTTTTGTTGACCATGATGGCTACTCCATTTCTTCTGAGGTATTCCTGCCTGCAATAGTAGATATAATGGTCATCTGAGTTAAATTCACCCATTCTAGTCCATTTTAGTTGTCTGATTCCTAGAATGTCGATGTTCACCCTTGCCATCTCTTGTTTGACCACTTTCAATATTAGTCAATAGTATATGTTTTGAGAGTCATACATATGTATGCATAGATGAAATTTGTTCTTTTTCCTTGTTGTATAATACTCCAGAATAAACTTTGATCACAGTTTATTTAGCCTTTGTACAAGTGATGGATATTTGAATAACTCTCAGTTATAATAAAAAAATTCTGATAGACCCTGTTACCTGTGTCAGTTGGCAAACTTATTTATGCATTTTTCTTGGATATAAAACTAAGAGAGGAATTATTGGATCAGTGTTGTCCCTGTATTCAAATTTAGGACATATTCTAGATGGTCTGGATTGATTTACACTCTCACTGGTAGTGCATGCACCTTCCTAACTAATGAACACCCATTCCTACTCTTACAGTTTAAGTGACCAGTTTTGATAATGCATCATGTTATCTCTTTGTAATTTTAATTGACATGATTACTAAAGAGATTGAGAATTAAAGTTCTTAATATTAATTAATAAATATTTCCCTTTATTGATAGCTCTTTTATGTCCATGCTAAGGAGAGTTATTGTATCCTAAGACCATGAAGATCATTATATTATCTTTTGGAAATTAATATGCTGTGTTTCAAAATTAGATACTCAATCTGTCAGTATTTGATTCTGTTCTGTGAAGCGGTCTTTATTTCCTTTTCATAAAGATAACCTACTGGTACCATACTTCTTTATGAAAGACAGCCCTGCCACGCTGCACTGAATGGCTAATTTGTCACAAATTAAGTGTTCAAATGGGTGCATGTGTCTGTTGGACGTGCTGTTCAGTCTCATCGTTCTGATTTTAAAAATTCTTACATCAATTCCTTACAGGCTAGAATTCTAAAATTTATAATAAAGTTCTGATATGTAGAAAACTAACTCTCTTAATTTGCTCTTACTCTTATTAACATAGGTGTAGATAAAAATAATGGTATCTCCCGAATATGTCCACATCCTAATTCCCATAACCTATAACTACATTATTTTTACATAGGAGAAGGGAACTTCCAGATGTGATTAAATCAAGCATTCTTAAAAAGGGAGATTTTCCTCCATTATGTGAGCTGGCTGATGTCATCACAATTGTCCGTTTATAGGAAGACAGAAAAATGAGGTCAGGAAGGAGAGGTGATGATAAAAGGCAGTTCTGGAGTAATGGGACATGAGTGAAGAGCAAGGGCAGCCTCTAGAAACTGGAGAAAAAGAGAGGGAATAAATCCTGCCCTTGAGCTTCCAGGAGTGTGGGGCCAGTGACACCTTGGTTCTAGGACATTTTACTGACACCTTGGTTCTAGGACATTTTACTCAGAACTGTGAATTTATAACTTTATGTCATTTCAATCTGTTATATGGGTTAATTTGGTAAGCAGCAATAGAGTATTAATACGAGAGTCTTTCTTTTTCCTTAACCATGTTTCTTCTCATATAAACTTGAAATTATATTGTCTGCTGGAGTTTTGATAAGGATTGCATTGACTCTGGATCCAACTGGTAAGAAAAGCATATTAAACTTTCCTCTCCAAATAATCCTGAAGTCAAAGAGAAACTTGTGGCTCCAGGGTCATCAGGATGTTCTGGAGGGGACCCAAGAGGATACTGGAGAATCTCTGTTCAGTCTATTTCCAACTTCTTCCCTCTTTTTCTCACTTCCTTTATCCACATCCTCTCATCATAGTTCCTTCCAGGTCACTCCTACCACATGGCCATTCTTACAGCAGAAAAAAAGACTTCATATAACGAATTCCCCTCAAGGTAAAGTAATAACTTATTTTTATGGAGGCATAACATAAAAGGGTAAATAATGAAATGCCACCCATCCCCCATATATTTTATTTGTAAGAAAAAGTCCTTGTGTAACTTTGGCAGCTTGTAACCTTCCAAGGATTGTTCAAGTCACAGTATAAATGCAGCTGACTTCCATTTTTTAAAGTATAAAAAAAGTCGTATGGTGTATTATACATTTTTAGAAAGACTCCATAGTAATACAAATGTGTGAGCCATTGGATAATAATAACCATATTACTTTTGAGAGTATCAGCTGTATTATTTATTTAACACTCCTGAAAATGTATTCTCCTTATTATTAAAATTTAAATATAAGGAAATGAAAGCACAAAGAAGTTAAGTAACTCCTCAGAGCTCATCAACCTTGAGTCTGAATGCTGCCAAGCAGATATTTGAATTTCAATGTGTCTGATCCTGGACATAGCTTTATCCACCGGTCAACAATTGCTGCAATCTTCTAGAGTGATAGATGAGGACTTATACGTATTTGGGGGACTACTATGGTAAAAAGTATTTAAAATCTGGTCTTCATAATAATGAAAGGTAACTTCCCTGATTTTAGCAGAAGGTTCCTATGTAGGGGTGGAGGTCAGGATGAATTTGCATACCACTGAAGATTTGGATCCTGTCAAGGACAATTAATCACCTTATCCCATTGAAAGAGAGAGAACATAAATAGAACTTTCTCTACGTACTTTTGGAAAAATCTCACATCCATATTTCCATCCTGCATACATTTAAGATCCTCTGAAGTCAGTGTAAGACGAGGAGTTTGCCCTTATACCCTTGGTCAGATTCAGTCACCTGAATGCCTAAGGAGCTGAAAACTTATTTCATCCTCAAACTTATTAGCTAGACTATAGAAGTCATTTTTGTTGTTGTTTAGTTGCTCAATCATGTCCAACTCTTTGCAACCTAATGGACTGTAGCCCACCAGGCTCCTCTTTCCATGGGATTTCCCAGACAAGAATACTGGAAGTGAAGTGAAGTGTAGTGAAAGTCGCTCAGTCATGTCCGACTCTTTGCAATCCCATGGACTATACAGTCCATGGAATTCTCCAGGCCAGAATACTGGAGTGGGTAGCCTTTCCATTCTCCAGGGAATCTTCCCAACCCAGGGATTGAACCCAAGTCTCCCACATTGCAGGCAGATTCTTTACCAGCTGAGCCACAAGGAAAACTGGAGTGGGTTGCAATTTCCTTCTCCAGGAAATCTTCCTGACCCAGGGATCAAACCTGCATCTCCTATATTGGCAGGTGGGTTCTTTTCCGCTGAGCCCCCAGGGAAGCCCCGCATAGAAGCTATATTTATTTGTTCTGATTTTGGCACATCCACTCTAGAATGAATTTTGTTCCTTATAACGATGACCTGTTTGGAAAGAACTGTAGCACTGGTCACAGAAGAGGGAAGTGGCTGTAACAGGTGGATTTCCCATTAGTTTCCCATCTACTACCTCTGTTTAGTCTCACTATGACCAAAGCCATTTATCAATATTTGAAAGGGGAAATAGTCCTTCCTCAAGAACTGAAGAGAGAGCTGTACATTTTTATCAGCACAATGTGTATGTATCAATATCTGTGCAAGATGAAATATGAACAGGATGACATGACAGATTTGTTGAGGAAGATCAGTGATCTGTGTCTATGGCCCTCATTCTCTGTGTGTCTGTTTATATGTAAAACTCTCACGCTCTGACGTTGTCAACACTTTCCCTTAAACCTATGTACACAGCATCATCCTCTGTCCATAGATTCATACCATATATGACTGACTTAAGACTTACAGGGCTAGCAGGGCTTCCCCAAGTCCCCTGGGCAACCCGACATCCAGGAAAGAGAAAGGAGCTGAAGACCAAAGCCACAGAGTGTTATCTGTGTAAATGCACTGAGGAAATGCCATGTATCTTTCTGTCCTAGATAAATGATAAATGGCCTTAACTGTTAATATGTTGCTTTAGTGATGTGTATTTTGAAATACACTAGATGAATTATTCTTGTCATTTAGCATTTGAACACTAACAGTTTTCAGGATTTTATGTGGAAAGAATTTGGTCTTTCTTTCAAATACAGTTTATCAACTAAAATGACCAGTAATAAAGAAAAAAGTTCTGTTCTTCTATTGATTATATTATCAAATTTTAATGTATCAACCATATACATTAAATGTAATATTTTCACAGTAATCTTTTTTCTATCTTTCTGTTTCCTCTTTCAATAAATGAAAACTTTCTGAAATCCCATCAAATAGACAAATATTTCTCCTTATAGCAATCACTATTTCTGTCAGAGTCTACATTTATTCCAAACTGACCGGTTCAAAACACTAAAACATTTTTTAAATTAATTAAGCAATGCTTTTCAATGCCTATGGTTTATAAGATCCTGTAGCTGGCATTGTAAAGGATGTGCTGCTTAAAATACAAGGTCCATCTTCCATTAGCCTTGTAATCTAGAGAGAAAAATAAAAGTTATGCATATGAGAAGAAACTAATGTCCAGCCTATAAAGTGTAAGTTAATTGTGTGGAAAGTTAAATTGTCTTCTTCCTAAACAGCCTTTATTTCTGTCATATGCTGCTCACCATGCTTCATCATCTCATTTGTGTGCATTTTCGCTTGTCATGTCTATTTCCCTTCTTTTCATCTCTAATCTTCCCTAATTTGCCTGCAGAGCAATTTTCCAATGACAATAATTTTATTGTAGATCTTTGGAGCTATAGGTTGTCTTAACAATCTCATTTAGAAGCTACTTCTTGCTCATTTTTGTATTCACTGCTGTGCCTACAACAGAAATGATCACGTGGTAGAAACAAGTGCTTTCATTTGTCGAACGATATCTGGGCTTCCTTTTCCCTCCGTGACATTTTCCTGTCATCTCCCATGGTTTTCATGACTTTTTTTTAAAACTGTGGCACTAATGTGTCAGGTGTGTTATCATCTGTGCTCAGTTTACCCACCCATCTTATCTGAGACCCCACAACCCACTCTGCTATTTTAACTAAACCATTGTCTTCATAACCTCCGGAAGGCACTGTTTTCCTAACACAATCTTTGGCCTTCTCCATATTGCATTAAATGTTACAACCTCACTTGTCCTTGAGCAGAAAACAAAGATGCTTGTGGCAAACAGAATATTTGTGGAATATTATCCGGCCATAAGAAAGAAGGAAATCCTGCATTTGTAACAAGGTGGATGGACCTTGAGGATGTTATGCCAAGTGAGATGAGTTATATGCAGAATTTAAAAGAAACTGCTAGAAACAGAGAATAATAAGATAGCTTCACAAGTCAGAACATTTTTCATCCACTATGTCTTTAACAAGCTTCCTACCCTTTCTCCCCACCTTCTTCTTCTGTGACCTGTAACATAGGGGGCTAGAGGCAGAGGCCACCCCAGCTCTGGGGACATGATGAACTAGAAGCCCAGCCCTGAGGTAGCAGTGTCCACAGTATGCAAACTGTCTCCTTGCAGAAAGAACTGGGGGTGGGCGCTTGTCTGCCCTGTGTTGGCTCTGGGGGAGCAGGGGAGAAACACTCCTTTGTTTGCCAAAGTCCTGTCAGAATCTTCCTGAATGCAAGGCCCACCAACTATCAGAACCAGGTGGTTTGGGATAAACCTGCTTCTGTAATATTTCTTTCAATTATAATTTTATAAACTCTGAATGCAGCACCCCTGCCCTGTAACTAGTCTTGAGTCTACATGGGGGTTCCCAGGATATTAATGATACTTCCTGAAAGTTCAGTAGACTTTTAAAATAATAGACATTATAAGCTTGGCAATATCTCTGTAAATCATCTAATGGAAGAAATTATTTTCAGAAACTTTGAAGGAATTAAAAAATATTTTTCTGAGCTTTCAGCTTTTAGAGGAAATGAATACTCAAAATGACCTTATCTTAAAAAATTTTTTTTTTTATTGAAGGATAATTGCTTTACAGAATTTTGTTGTTTCCTGTCAAATCTCAACATGAATCAGCCATAGGTATACATATACCCCCTTCCTTTTGAAACTTCCTCCCATCTCTTGGGACTTCCCTGGTGGCTCAGACGGTAAAGCATCTGCCTACACTGTGGGAGACCCGGGTTCGATCCCTGGGTGGGGAAGATCCTCTGGAGAAGGAAATGGCAACCCACTCCAGTACTGCTGCTGCTGCTGCTGCTGCTNTTGAAACTTCCTCCCATCTCTTGGGACTTCCCTGGTGGCTCAGACGGTAAAGCATCTGCCTACACTGTGGGAGACCCGGGTTCGATCCCTGGGTGGGGAAGATCCTCTGGAGAAGGAAATGGCAACCCACTCCAGTACTGCTGCTGCTGCTGCTGCTGCTAAGTCACTTCAGTCGTGTCCGACTCTGTGTGACCCCATAGACAGCAGCCCACCAGGCTCCCCTGTCCCTGGGATTCTCCAGGCAAGAACACTGGAGTGGGTTGCCATTTCCTTCTCCAATGCAAGAAAGGGAAAAGTGAAAAGGAAGTCACTCCAGTACTGTTGCCTAGAAAATCCCATGGACTGAGGAGCCTGGTAGGCTACAGTCCATGGGGTCGCAAAGAGTCGGACACGACTTGGCGACTTCACTTCACTTCACTTACCATCTCCTGCCACACCTCACCCCTCTAGATTGATACAGAGCCCCTGTTTAAGTTTCCTGAGCCATATAGCAAATTCCATTGGCTATCTATTTTACATATGGTAATGTAAGTTTCCCTGTTACTCTTTCTATACATCTCACCCTCTCCTCCCCTCTCCCCATGTCCATAAGTTATTCTCCATGCCTGTTTCTCCACTGATGCTCTGTAAATAAATTCTTCCATAGCATTTTCCTAGATTCTGCATATATATGTTAGAATACGATATTTATCTTTCTCTTTCTGACTCACTTCACTCTGGTTCTAGTTTCATCCACCTCATGAGGACTGACTCAAATGCTTTCCTTTTTATGGCTGAGTAATATTCCATTGTGTCTATGTACCACAACATCTTTATCCATTTATCTGTCGATGGACATCTGGGTTGCTTCCATGTTCTAGCTATTGTAAATAATGCTGCAGTGAACAATGGGATACATGTGTTTTTTTCAATTTTTACTTTCTCAGGGTATATGCCTAGGAGTGGGATTCTTAGGTCATATGGGGGTTTTATTCCCAGTTTTTTAAGGAATCTCCATACCATCTTCCATAGCTCAGTTCAGTTCAGTTCAGTCGCTCAGTCATGTCTGACTCTTTGTGACCCCGTGAATCGCAGCACGCCAGGCCTCTCTGTTCATTACCATCTCTCATTTCATCAAGAGGCTTTTTAGTTCCTCTTCACTTTCTGCCATAAGGGTGGTGTCATCTGCATATCTGAGGTTATTGATATTTCTCCCGGCAATCTTGATTCCAGCTTGTGTTTCTTCCAGTCCAGAGTTTCTCATGATGTACTCTGCATGTAAGTTAAATAAGCAGGGTGACAATATACAGCCTTGATGTACTCCTTTTCTTATTTGGAACCAGTCTGTTGTTCCATGTCCAGTTCTAGCTGTTGCTTCCTGACCTGCATACAGATTTCTCAAGAGGCAGGTTAGGTGGTCTGGTATTCCCATCTCTTTCAATTTACATTACCACCAAAAGTACAAGAACGTTCCCTTTTCTCCAGCATTTATTGTTTGTAGACTTTTTGATGATGGCCATTTTGACTGGTGTGAGGTGATATCTCATTGTAATTTTGATTTGCATTTCTCTAATAATGAGAGATGTTGAGCATCTTTTCACGTGTTTGTTAGCCATCTATATGTCTTCTTTGGAGAAATGTCTGTTTAGGTCTTTTTCCCACTTTTTGATTGCGCTGCTTGTTTTTCTGGCATTGAGTTGTATGCGCTTCTTATATATTTTGAAAAGTCTACTTAGTTTTTTAAAGTTTACTAACCACCTCTCATTCATTCATGTAGTATATATCTATTTAAAATAAAAATATAATTTGCAGTAGATAATCAACAAGGACCTGCTGTATAGCACAAGGAATCTGTTCAACATTCTGTAATAACTTTGGAAAAGAATTTGAAAAAGAATAGGTAAGTGCATATGTATAACTAAAGCACTTTGCTGTACCCTTGAAACTGACAGCACCTTTAATCAACTATTCAATATATAATAAAAGTTAAAAATAGCAACAAATAAGATACCAAAAGCCTTCCTTGGTGACAAGGCAAATAAATAGAGGAAAACAATACAATGGGAAAGTCTAGAGATGTCTACAGGAAAATTAGAGATACCAAGGGAACATTTCATGCAAAGATGGGCACAATAAAGGACAGAAATGGTATAGACCTAACAGAAGCAGAAGATCTTAAGAAGAGGTGGCACGAATACACAGAAGAACTATACAAAAAGATATTCATGACCCAGATAAACACGATGGTGTGATCACTCACCTAGAGGCAGACATCCTGGAATGTGGAGTCAAGTGGGCCTTAGGAAGCATCACTGCAAACAAAGCTGGTGGAGGTGAAGGAATTCCAGTTGAGCTGTTTCAAATTCTAAAAGATGATGCTGTTAAAGTGCTATACTTTTCCAGAAAAACATCTACTTCTGTTTTATTGACTACACCAAAACTTTTGACTGTGTGGATCACAACAAACTGTGGAAAATTCTTCAAGAGATGGGAATACCAGGCCACCTTACCTGCCTTCTGAGAAATCTATATGTAGTTCAAGAAGCAACAGTTAGAACTGGACATGGAACAACAGACTGGTTCCAAAATGGGAAAGGAGTACATCAAGGCTGTATATTGTCACCCTGGTTATTTAACTTATATGCAGAGTGGTTCAGTTCAGTCCAGTCACCCAGCCATGTCTGACTCTTTGTGACCCCATGGACTGCAGTGCTCCAGGCTTTCCAGTCCATCACTGACTCCTGGAACTTGCTCAAATTCATGTGATTGAGTCAGTGATACCATCCAACCATCTTATCCTCTGTCATCCCCCTCTTCTCCTGCCTTCAATCTTTTCCAGCACCAGGGTCTTTTCCAATGAGTCAATTCTTTGCATCAGGTGGCCAAAGTATTAGAGTTTCAGCTTCAGCATCAGTCCTTTCAATGAGTATTCAGGACTGATTTCTTTTAGGATTGACTAGCTTGATCTCCTTGCAGTCCAAGGGACTCTCAAGAATCTTCTCCAACACCATCATATAGAATGTAGAGCTGAATGAACCACAAGCTGGAATCAAGATTGGTGGGAGAAATATCAATAACTTCAGATATACAGATGATACCACCCTTATGGCAGAAAGCAAAGAAGAACTAAAGAGCCTCTCTTGATGAAAGTGAAAGAGGAGAGTGAAAAAAATGTATTAGAAATCAACATTCAAAAAATGAAGGTCATGGCATCTGGTCCCATCACTTCATGGCAAATAGATGGGGAAACAATGGAAACAGTGACAGAGTTTATTTTCTGGAGCTCCAAAATCACTGCAGATGGTAACTGCAGCCGTGAAATTAAAAGACACTTGCTCCTTGGAAGAAAAGGTAGACAACCTAAATTGAAGTCACTCAGTCGTGTCCGAGTCTTTGCAACCCCATGGACTGTAGCCTCCCATGCTCCTCTGTCCATGAGATTTTCCAGGCAAGAATACTGGAAGAATATAAGACAACCTAGATAGCATATTAAAAAGCAGAGATATCACTTTGCTGACAAAGGTCCATCTAGTCAAGGCTATGATTTTTCCAATATTCATTTATGCATGTATGCATGTGAGAGTTGGACTATAAAGAAAGCTGAGAGCTGAAGAACTGATGCTTTTGAACTGTGGTGTTGGAGAAGACCCTTGAGAGCCCCTTGGACTGTAAGGAGCTCAAACCAGTGAATCCTAAAGGAAATCAGTCCTGGGTGTTCATTGGAAGGACTGATGCTGAAACTGAAGCTCCAATACTTTGGCCACCTGATGTGAAGAATTGACTCACTGGAAAAGACCCTGATGCTGAGAAAGATTGAAGGCAGGAGGAGAAGGGGACGACAGAGGATGAGGTGGTTGGATGGCATCACCAACCTGGTGGACATGAGTTTGAGCAAGCTCTGGGAATCGGTGATGGGCAGGGAAGCCTGGCGTACTGCAGTCCATCAGGTCAAAAAATGTCGGACCCGACTGAGCGATTGAACTGAAAGTCACCAAAACCATTTTTATACTGTAAGTTAAATACATTAAGTACAAAATAAAAGAAGTGTAATCCTGGTATACTACATGAATAAAGTTATAGTAATTTAAACACTAAAAAACAAAAACAAGTACTGAGAGTCTATTGTGTAAAACACTGCACATGTTTGGGACCACAGTGACCTACAGGAAACTTCTCCTCCATGGAGGGCGCCTTAGTGAGGCGGGGACGGATCATCACAGCTCACTGGATCAGAGGCCGAACAAACTTGTTTGCTCTGAATAGGAGAACACAGCATTGGTCTAAGTGTGTGGACTAGGGTGAGGGCCATCTGCACAGAGGAAGGCCCATCTGAAGGAGGTCTCACAGAGCACTTGTGCAAGATTGTAATGAGAGAAGGATGGGAGGAGGGCTACATGTACATTTCAGGTAGCAGGTCATCACGGTGACAAAACCGTCTTGCATGTGTCACTCAGAACATTTTCCTATGGCTGGAGTGTAGTTTCATGCCCTGGACCTCTCCTTACTATGCTAGGGTGAGTCCATGGTCTTTTTTTTTTTTTTTTGAGAGAGTTAGACTTCATATTGCAAATGATTTTTTTAAAACTTAATATTTTAAGGCAAGAGATTTACTTGAATGAGAAAAATAATTCTGATGACCCTTTGATAACTGCATGGTAAATGGAAGCACCAGTGATTGCTCCAGTTAAGAAGACAGATGTTGACAAGGGAGACAGAGGCAGAGACAGACCTCCAGGAAGTCCAGGAGCACGATGGACAGGGCTCAGGGACTGAATTAACATGAGGGCTATGATGTTTTCTGTTTTGAGCAACTAGTACTTTTAATCAAGACTGAAAGTAAAGTGGAGGAGGAGGTGTGAGGAATAAGCAATAGTGGGTTTCCTACAGACTGTATATAATATGAAGTTCTTGTATAGCTTTTGGTGGAACTACAGCATAATAATGATAAATATGTAAGTCTGTGAGCTTCACAACAGCCCCCTGGGGGAGGGAAGATGTGGGCATACTGAATTTCCCAATAAAAAAGAAAATTAGACTGTCTTCATGACTTATTCTGAGCCACATTTCTAGACAGACTTTCAGTCCCAAACTAATTGTCTGTCTGCTGAGTTGCCGGTGGGTCTGGGGGCTGAGCAGCCTTTGGAAGCAGCAGGCTATGCTTCCTAGAAATGCATGCACTCCTGAATTCTGCTCTGCAGAATTTCGGTACACACTTGCCTCCTGCTCTCCTTCAAGTTGAGCCTCAGCACTGGTGTCCGCTCACAGTGGCACCTGGAACGCCTAACAGTTCTTCCCAGCCTATTCTTGGGTCTGTATGCCCAATAGTCAGCATGCTTCCTTCTTCTGCATATTGTTTCATTCAGGCTTTATCTTCATGTAAACTGAAGAAAGTGTTAGTCACTAAGTTGTGTCCTACTCTTTGCCACCCCATGGACTGTAGCCTATCAGGCTCCTCTCTCCATGGAATTCTCCAGGTAAAAATACTGAGTGGGTAGCCAATCCCTTTTCCAGGGGATCTTCCTGACCCAGGGATTGAACCTGCGTGCCTGGAACTGCAGGCAGATTCTTTACTATTTGAGCCAGCAGGGAAGCCCTTTGCTAATAAAGGTCCATATAGTCAAAGCTATGTTTTTCCATTAGTCTTGTATGGATTTGAGAGTAGGACATAAGAAGGCTGAACACCAAAGAGTTGATGCTTTCAAACTGGGATGCTGGAGAAGACTCTGGAGAGTCCCTTGGACAGCAAGGACATAAAACCAGTCAATCCTAAAGAAAATCAACTGGATATTCATTGGAAGGACTGTTACTGTGGCTGAAACTCCAATACTTTGGCTACCTGATGCAAAGAGCTGACTCATTGGAAAAGACTCTGATGCTGCGAAAGATTGAGGATAGGAGGACAAGAGGGCAGCAGAAGATGAGATGGTTTGATGGCATCAATGACTCAACGGACATGAGTTTGAGCAAACTCTGGGAGATAGTGAAGGACAGGGAACCCTGGCATGGGTCACAGAGAGTCAGACTCGACTCAGTGACTGAACAACAACAGCCTTATAAATTAAAACAATATTGTATTTTCTCTTGCAATTTGTTTTTTCATCTCAGTTACTAACAACACAATCCACATAGCTGCCAACTACAAAAAATAAAAATGAATAAGAGACAATCTCTTTTACCTCCGGATCACTACAACTCATGTGGCTGAAGCACATCCCCAGGACTTGGCCGCTGTCACTTCAGGTGACCACTGCTCATGGTGGAGCATCTTTCCCCAGTCTGTGAAGACCTCCCTAACATGCTCCACATTAGCCAATCTGTGGTCCATCCTCCACAAGTGAAAGTGGGTCCTCTCCCTGTCCCACCTGTGGGACAAGAGCTGGAACTCTAGGGTGTGTAGACGTGCACTCTGGAGATATAAATCACAAATGTGCCTGCTGGTCTATCACTACCACCTGCAATAAATAAAAAATGGCCTTGTCTTCTGTCTTCACAGCTGGCTTCTCATTCAAATGAACATTTGTCAGTAAATACCTTACCTGATGGGAGCTATTTTTCAGGTGATCAAGCAAATATATCCTCTCTAAGTCTTTAGATTATTTGATTCATTTGCCATCTTTGCATATGATGAAAGAAGTTCTATTTCTTCAGAACAATTTGAAAGTGAAAGTGCTAGTCACTCAGTCATGTCTGACTTTTTGAGACCCTGTGGACTGTAGATCGCCAGGCTCCTCTGCCCATGGAATTCTCCAGGCAACAACACTTTAGCTATGTCCATGGAATTTTCCAGATAAAACAATTTAGCTATGGCCTGATTGTAATGCTCTTCTGAAGTGTCTGTTGATTGTAGCTTTAAACAAAAATAAAAATTAACTCCAGTTTTCAGCAATAATTACACAAAATAAAAACCATTATCAAGATAGAGAGTAAGGAATCAACAGTGACTAAATCAGATAAGCTTCAGTCTCTTATTACAGCAAGTGCGATTGACTCCACGTGCATGTATATGTGTGTTTTATTGATTTTACATCTTTGCATGGTGTTATAATGTTTGTTTATGCACCTGCATTTTACTGACTGTGGTTATCTATCATTATTTTTGATGTTAGGAAATCGGAATTCTAGCCCTGGGTTTGTAAATACTAGGTGTGAAATTTGCAGGAATTGGCTCAGTTTTTCTGGACTTCAGCATCCTCATCTATAAATACTAACTTTCCATTTTTGTTGTGAGACAACAAAAAATATCAGTTATGTTTACATCTAAGAAAATTTCAAGATAACTTTGAAATTAATGTTTTTGCTGCTGCTGCTGCTAAGTCACTTCAGTCGTGTCCGACTCTGTGCGACCCCATAGACAGCAGCCCATCAGGCTCCCCTGTCCCTGGGATTCTCCAGGAAAGAAAACTGGAGTGGGTTGCCATTTCCTTCTCCAATGCATGAAAGTGAAGAGTGAAAGTGAAGTCGCTCAGTCGTGTCCGACTCTTAGCGACCTCATGGACTGCAGCCTACCAGGCTCCTCTGTCCATGGGATTTTCCAGGCAAGAGTACTGGAGTGGGGTGCCATTGCCTTATACCAAAATTAGTATCTTAAATTATTTATGCAAATTTTTTTGACGTCTCAGTTTTTCCTCTCCTTTCTGAACCTTTCATATCTGATCCACTGACTGCATTTATGATGGACTAACTGTTGCAGGTATAGATCATTCTCCCTGTGAATCACATAAACTGGGGTGAGAATGGGGAGGCACAGCATCCCTTCTTCACTCATTGGTCCTTTAAGATACTACATAGGGATTCTATTTCAGAGGCACTTTGTTTGTAATTCTAGAAATATTTTTTCACTCATATGGCTGATGCCATATTTATATTACTATTGAAGTAGTATCTTTCATTTTCTTGAGGTTGAAAAATTCAAAAAGAATGAGAAGGAACCTACTGTTTAAGGGTTGACTAATATTTTTGGCATTTCAAAGTATTTTCTCATTTAGTAATTGAGTTGCCCTAGAATTCAGTAGACTGCATTTATACATGGAAGAGCAGTTTAAGAAAAATTAGATAAATTGGGAAACATAACCAGAATTTTAACAGTTTTCTTTACTCCAAAGAAAATAGTCTTCACGACTCTAGATTATTTTTTTTTAGTTTTTTTTTTTTTAATCAGTCATTAATATTTTTCATGTGATTTAAAGAATTAAAACTTATAATTGGCACAAGAACTCAAAATACATATTTATTTATTTCATGGTTATCTGTTATTTATTAAGTGCTTCTAGTATGTTCAGAATCACTGATATGCTTAAATGTTTTATTTCATGTTACTTTCTATATCAACCCATGATGTAGGTATCTTTTTCTTCTCATTTCATAAATGAGAACCATTTAAAAAATAAATAAAAGAAATAAAAGAATCACTGAGAAATGGCACAGCTGTTCAAGCTCATCTAGATGGACAAGGCTTGAGAGTGTTCTGAAATGTGGTGCTGGTTGCCCATGGGAAATGAAATGGTTGTCTTGTTTTCAGACTTTTTATTAACCAGAAATTTTACTATTTTATTTATGGTGTTGGAGGTACTATTAAAAAATACTTTAAATGCAGTGTCTTGTTAAAGACAATCGAGAAAAATAAATAGCAAATAAAAGTTAAAAAAGAAATAAATAATGCTCTCCTGCAATCAAGACAATTCAGTTATTGTCCTGTTTCAGTCAGTAAATGACAAGGGGAATGATTTGATTAACTAAAATAGGGAGATTGGCGAGATGATGTTTGAAGCCCTCTTCAGCTCTAACATTTAGGATTCTCTCTCTTTGATCCATGAAAACTGTGTGATTTTGTAGAAACTGAAATCTGCCAAAAAGATGGTCCATGTTACCAAAGACCAGTTAAGAGAGGAATTTCAACATTGCAGAAATTTCCCCTTTGTTGTCAATCTCCACCCTATTCCGTGTCCCGTGCAGATCTGTCTTTGTATCTGTAGATCAGTATTGTCTGTTCTAGAGCTTCATGGAAGTAAAATTGTGTTGTACATGCTCTCTTACGTCTGGTTTACTTTACTCACTATAATGGCATGGACTTTAGTATACGCAGATGCACACGTTAGCAATAGATGCATTTCTATGAGAATTTTAGTCCTCTGTACTCACTCATATCAGATTGCTCATGCTGCTGCCACGGGTCGCACAGTCTGGGTGGCTTTAGCAGCAGGGATTAATTTTCTCAGAGCTCAGGGAACTGCAAGTCCAAGATCAGAGTGCACAGTCAGTTCTGTGAGGTTCTCGCTGGCCGGTGGCTGCCTTCCCCTGTGGTATCTCGTGGCTGGAGGAGGGCATGAGGTCTCTGGAGGCTCTTCTCACAAAAACATTAATCCTATTGAATCAGGGTCCCACCCTTATGACTTCTGTGACCTTATTTGTCTCTCTGTCAGCCCGATCTCCAAATACAGTCACATAGGGGGTTAGGGCTGCAGTATAGAAATTTTGGAGACATGACTCAGTCAACCACACATATTGCTGTTGCTGTTCAGTCACTCATTCACGTTCGACTATGTGCAACTCCATGGACTACAGCATGCCAGGCTTCCCTGTCCTTCATCATCTCCTGGAGATTGTCCAAACTCAGGTCCACTGTGTTGGTGATGCCATCCAACCATCTCATCCTCTGTCGTCACCTTCTCCTCCTGCTCTAAATCTTTCCCAGCATCAGAGTCTTGTCCAATGAATCGGCTCTTCAGGTCAGGTGGCAAAAATATTGGAGCATCTGCTTTAGCATCAGTCTTTCCAATGAATATTCAGGGTTGATTTCCTTTAGGATTGACTGGTTTGATCTTGCAGTTCAAGGGACTCTCAAGAGTCTTATCCAGCACTAGTTTGAAAGCATTAATTCGTTGGCACTTAGCCTTCTTTATGGTCCAAATCTCACATCCATACATGACTACTGGAAAAACCATAGCTTTAACCAGATGAACCTTTGTTGGCAAAGTAATGTCTCTGCTTTTTAATACACTGTCTGGGTTTGTCACAGCTTTTCTTTCAAGGAGCAAGCATCTTTTAATCTCACAGTTGCAGTCACCATCACACATACTGACCGACACTAGGTAGATTCCAGACTAGAGTGATTCTGAACAAAATGCTGTGGATGATTTCATAAATGTTTTTGAGGACACATGTGCCATTGCTTTTTGATACAGATGAGAAGCAGAATTGTTATTCCCTTAGTGTATGCTGATGATTACGAGAGCCCCAGCAAATTCCTTTCCACAGTGATTGTATCATTTTACACTCACATCAACAGTTTTCTTAGAGCTGGTTATTCAAATGCCTAAAAAACACTTTTCATTATCCAGATTTTAAATGTAGTCACAGTAGTAGAAGTAGTAAAAGAGACGTAGTGTCAAATTTATTTTTACTTTGCATTTTTCTTATCTTGAAAGAAGATGAGCTTGTTTTTCTGTGTATTTTAGCTGTTCATAAATCTTGTTCTATGAGACTTCTTTGCATATTTTTGAACATTTTAATTGGCGTGGATTTTTACTATTTTAAAATTCAGACTTAAATTGAACACAATAGGGAAAACCACTAGACCATTCAGGTATGACCTAAATCAAATCCTTTATGATTATACAGTGGAAGTGACAAATAGATTCCAGAGATTAGATCTGATAGAGTGCCTGAAGAACTATGGACAGAGGTTTGTAACACTGTACAGGAGGTAGTGATCAAAACCATCCTCAAGAACAAGAAATGCAAAAAGGCAAAATGGTTGTCTGATGAGGCCTTACAAATAGCTGAGAAAAGAAGAGAAGCTAAAGGCAAAGAAGAAAAGGAAAGATATACCCATCTGAATATAGAGTTCCAAAGAATAGCAAGGAGAGATAAGAAAGCCTTCCTCAGTGATCAATGCAAAGACATAGAGGAAAACAATAGAATGGGGAAGACTAGAGATCTCTTCAAGAAAATTAGAGATACCAAGGGAATATTTTATGCAAAGATCAGTACAATAAAGGAAAGAATCCATACGGACCTAACAGAAGCAGAAGATATTAAGAAGAGGTGGCAAAAATACACAGAAGAACTACGCACAAAAGATCTTCACGACCCAGATAACCATAATGGTGTGATCACTCACCTAGAGCCAGGCATCCTGGAATGCGAAGTCAAGTGGGCCTTAGGAAGCATCATTATGAACAGAGTTAGTGGAGGTGAAGGAATTCCAGTGAGCTATTTCAAATCCTAAACTATGATGCTGTGACAGAGAAGGCAATGGCACCCCACTCCAGTACTCTTGCCTGGAAAATCCCAGGGATGGGGGAGCCTGGTGGGCTGCCATCTATGGGGTTGCACAGAGTCAGACACGACTGAAGCGACTTGGCGGCAGCAGCAGCATGATGCTGTGAAAGTGCTGCACTCAATATGCCAGCAAATTTGGAAAACTCAGCAGTGGCCACAGGACTGGAAAAGGTCACTTTTCATTCCAGTTCCAAACAAAGGCAATGCCAAAGACTGTTCAAACTACCACACAATTGCACTCATCTCACACAAAGTAATGCTCAAATTTTTCCAAGCAAGGCTTCAGTAGCACATGAACTGCAAACTTCCAGATGTTCAAGCTGGATTTAGAAAAGGCAGGGGAACCAGAGATCAAACTGCCAACATACACTGCGTCATAGAAAAAGCAAGAGAATTCTGGAAAAATATCTACTTCTCCTTCATGGACTATGCTAAAGCCTTTGACTGTGTGTATCACAAGAAACTGTGGAAAATTCTTCAAGAGATGGGAATACCAGACCACCTTACCTGCCTCTTGAGAAATCTGTATGCAAGTAAAGAAGCAACAGTTAGAACCGGACATGGAACAACGGCCTCATTCCAAATTGGGAAAAGAACACATCAAGGCTGAATATTTTTACCTTGCTTATTTAACTTATGTGCAGTATATATCATGTGAAATGTGAGATTGGATGAAGCACAAAGCTGGAATCATGACTGCAGGGAGAAATGTCAATAACCTCAGATATGCAGAGGACACCACCCTTAAGGCAGAAAGCAAAGAGAAACTAAAGAACCTCTGGATGAAAGTGAAAGAGGAGAGTCAGAAAGCTGGCTTAAAGCTAAACATTCAAAAAACTAAAATCATGGCATCTGGTCACATCACTTTATGCCAAATAGATTGGGAAACAATGTAAACAGTGAGAGACTATTTTTTTGGGCTCCAAAATCACTGCAGATGGTGACTGCAGCCATGAAACTAAAAGAGCTTGCTCCTTGGAAGAAAAGCTATGACCAACCTAGATAGCATATTAAAAAGCAAAGACATTACCTTACCAACAAAGGTCCATCCAGTCAAAGCTATGATTTTTCCAGTAGTCATGTATGGATGTGAGAGTTGGACTATAAAGAAAGCTGAGTACTGGAAAATGGATGCTTTGAATTGTAGTATTTGAGAAGACTTCTGAGAGTCCCTTGGACTGCAAGGAGATCAAGCTGGTCAATCACAAAAGAAATCAGTCCCAAATATTCACTGGAAGGACTGATGCTGAAGCTGAAGCTCCAGTACTTTGGTTACCTGATGCAAAGAACTGACTCATTTGAAAAGACCCAGATCTGGGAAAGATTGAAGGCAGGAGGAGAAGGGAACGACAGAGGATGGGATTGTTGAATCACATCACCGACTCAATGGATATGAGTTTGAGCAAGCTCCGGGAATAGCTGATGGATAGGGAAGCCTGGCTTGCTGCAGTCCTTGGGGTCGCAAGAGTCAGACATGACTAAGCAACTGAACTGAACTGAACTTACTCCTTTAAAATTTAATATGCTTTATAAATATTAACATCGAACATCTGGAGTTTGGATACAGCTTGTATGTCCAATATAAGTCTTATGACAATGTTCCCCAATGTTTGGTTTGTTGTCTTTTAAAAAATTAAAGTGTCATTTGGAGACCTGAAGTTTCAAGTGTGATGAAGTCTTGTGTACCCATTCCTAGGTGCATGTACCTATACATTATTTTTCATTGCTCTTGAATATTGTGTCTTATCACCTCAGTTCAGTTCAGTTCAGTTGAGTCACTCAGTCATGTCCGACTCTTTGCCACCCCATGAATCGCAGCACGGCAGGCCTCCCTGCCCAACACCAACTCCTGGAGTTCACTCAAACTCATATCCACCTAGTTGGTGATGCCATCCAGCCATCTCATCCTCTGTCATCCCCTTCTCCTCCTGCCTGCAATCCCTCCCAGCATCAGGGTCTTTTCCAATGAGTCAAGTCTTCACATGAGGTGGCCAAAGTATTGGAGTTTCAGTTTCAGCATCAGTCCTTCCGACACCCAGGACTGATTTCCTTTACGATTGACTGGCTTGATCTCCTTGAAGTCCAAGGGACTTTCAAAAGTCTTCTCAAACACCACAATTCAAAGCATCCATTTTCCAGCACTCAGCTTTCTTTATAGTCCAACTCTCACATCCATACATGACTATTGGAAAAACCATAGCCTTGACTAGAAGGACCGTTGTTGGCAAAGCAATGTCTCTGCTTTTGAATATGCTATCTAGGTTGGTCATAACTTTCCTTCCAAGGAGTAAGCGTCTTTTAATTTCATGGCTGCAATCACCTTCTGCAGTGATTTTGGAGCCCCCCCAAAAAAAGTCTGTCACTGCTTCCACTGTTTCCCCATCTACTTCCCATGAAGTGATGGGACCAGATGCCATGATCTTAGTTTTCTGAATGTTAAGCTTTAAGCCAACCTTTTCACTCTATCTACTCAAAAGTAACACAAATATCTTTCTATTTTGTTCTTTGTTGAAGCTTCAACATTTTCGCTGAAGGCCCAGGCTTAACTAACTTGTTTATGTGGTAGGAGATGCAGGCCAGGAGTATTTTTTTTTCAAATGCACACCCAATAGTCCCAGATTTTTTAAGATATAATCAACATACAAACACTGTGCATATTAAACCTGCATAATCTCATGACATTACAATGAACACTTTTATTCAAATTATTGGAGCTTCCCATACAGTTGTAAGAAATATGGCAGAAACTCTGTGTATCATCTATTTAGTTGCCACTAACGGTAACATCTTACAAAATGCTGTACTATATTTCAGTTAGTATCAGTTTATTGACTGTAATACAATCTATTGATCTGCAGCTTTTTCATTTTAGTTCTTTCTGTGTGTGTGTTCACACATGTGCTTAGTCCTATGGATTCTTGTCACATGTGGAGTCTTGCATAGTCAAGACCACAGTCAGGATACAGAGCATCACTCCAAAGGTCTCCTTCATGCTCTTCCTTTACAGCCAGGTTTCCCTGACTATCCCTCACCACTGCAAACCATTACTACTGTCCTTCAACTTTATGGTCTAAAAAATGTAAAGTAAATGGAATCAAACATTAAGTGATCTTTTAAAATTAGCTTTTTTCACTCAGTGGATTTTCTTTTGGGTAAATGCCAAAATTGAATAAATATTCAGAATTGTTGAATGGATGGATTATATGGTATGTATAGTGTCTGCTAAACTGTTTAGCCATTTATTCTTGGTTTTCAGTCTTTTATTGTTGAGCATAGATATCTTTTTACATATTCTCAATGCCAGACCTTCATCAGGAACAAGTTTTGCAAATGTGTTCTCCCAACAGTGAACAATCCAGAAAGGTAAATTTGTTTGAAATGTTGCTTACAGATCATGCATTTCTAGTGAAACTAAAATTCATGAATAGAAGCTTCATAACCTGGTTATGCCTATTTAACACTTAGAAGAATATGAAAGCACACACAGGACCTGCGGACGCTTCCCGTGTGGATGAACCTCTTTAGGAAACACTTGGTCACACTCTCCTTGGCTGCTGCGTTCCATCAGAGCAGTCAGGTTTTACTGCCCCAATAACTACTCAGCATAGACGGTGATCCGGAAGCAGCTGTTTGCAGCCTGATCTGATAGCAACTGTCAGCTGCAGATGGGATGTTGATGATTTTGGAAAATGACAGGATGCTAAATGCCAGTGACAGAGCAGCGCAGTGAGGAGTCTTAGAGACGTACAGCATCTACATTTCACATCCGAAGCTTATAATTCGTTCATTTCTGCCAGATTTCAGCAAGGGGCTTACAAATTCATTCAGAATAAAACCAAACACGTGAATAAGCATATATGCAGTGATACTCATGTTCTCATGTTCTTTCTGTATCAACATCAAATGCTTACAATCAAATGCCTTGTTTAGAGCAGAGTGAATTATTAATAAACAGATTTGTTAGATCCTTAACTTCATAGCTGCCTTTTGAAACCATTCAGATTTGGGCAATACATCATGGAGGTTATACATTATAGATTCCAGCCTAACTTATAAATCAAGGAAGAGGATGCTTAGTGGAATGTTCCTTTAGAAGGTTACTTATTTTTGCCATTAATAAATACATGATATACAGAGGTAAAAGAATCTCTGGAATAGATATGTGCTCTTTCTGATAACAACACTAATTGAGCATCTGACTTCAAATCATGTATAAATTATTTAATTAACACTGAATTTAAAATTCAGGAAATGTGAAGTTAATGGAAACAATGATCTGTAAGTATCAATTCCCCACAAGTTATATAATCTGATTTTTCTAGAGAGATCAATGGCTTATCACACATGAAATTAGATAAGAAATAAAATAAAATGGATATCATCAACTTAGAAATATGATAAGAGAGGCAACATTTAATCAAAGCTGTTTGATTTCTTTTGTATCACTATATAAATGAATAATTTTAGAGATCAATCTCTGAAAAAGCCAGAGCACTGTATCAGAAAACTTCTCCAAAAATAAAGAATCACAATACATTCTGGTTATCTTGGAAATGGAAAGAACAAGGCAATGTATATAAAAAGACGGTACAGGGACTATACTAACAGATACTCATCACCCTAGACAATTTATCCAGTAAGTTATATTCAGTCTTAATAATATTCAAGCAGTCTCCTTCTCACTAGATTAAGTAGCGTTCTTTTTGTGCAATTTTCAATACATAATGAAACCGTTAAATAACTTTTTAATATGCAAACTAAACAGCATTTGCACAGAACAGTAGATTTAATCTGTCCCTTCCAGCCCTAAGTCCTGGCAATCACTTCTCTTCCTTACTAGCAAATGCCCTTTGTGACCTTTCCCCCAGGAGAGTGTACTTACATCTGCACTAAAATCCTACTTAGGCAGGTGTCCTTTCTTAATGACATCCAGGAGCTTGTCTGCTGCCTCTGTGGACAGAAGCTATTTCTCCTGCTGTCTTGACTTCTTTTAAGAGAAGCTTGTTTCTTAAATCATCAACCATCCTTTGCTGGCATTATGTTCTCCAGGTTTCGCTCCTTCACCTCCCTTTTGATTTAAGTTGTTGTATAATGACTTGACATTTTTGGAATCATGTAAGAGTCCACAAGTAAGCCTTCCTTACAGCAGTCCTGCGCCTGCAGGAGAGCTCCATGTTCAATATGAGATGAAAAAAGCATTTCACAAAAAGGGTGAGGATTTTGAGTCTGCTGGCCTAGCTGCAGTGAGAGCTCCTCCAATTTCCTTTCCTTTTTGACAATGGTCCTTACACTGGATTCATTTATCTTGAAGTGGTGGCAACTGCAGCTGCAGACCTCAAACTACTGTGCTTCTCAAGCAATTTAACTTTTTCTTGTCATGCCCTGACATTTTTCTGTTTCTTGGGACCCCTTCCAGTGTCATTACTGGCAATTTTTGTGGTTTCCATGGTGTTATTCAAGATTCATGGTGTTGCACTAAGCATAATAGAAAATATGTAAGAATTAAGAGAGATCACCTTTTATTATGACATGCAATTTACTGGAGAGATAGCTGCTCACCTGGTTTAAGCCGATATGTGCACACCTGAGCTCACTGCAGTAGCAACACAAGGGGCTACAGAATTATGACAGCATCCCAGGAAGAACTACAGTTAAATGCCTGCAGTTACAACTTAAAACTATCTCTATGTCGGTTTACATCTCTTTCCATTGCAAGTCATCCTTTCCATCGCAAAGGTCTGTATGTGTGTGTATGTGTGTGAGTTTTAAGACATTTTAACTTTTTGTAATAGATTTGTGTATATTCTATGGTCACAAATGATAGACTCATGTTTACATGCATTTTATGCATTCATGACATACCTTTTTCTTAACATTTTTCTATTTCTTTTGTTGTTGTTGTTCAGTCATTCAGTTGTGTCCGACTGTTTGTGACCCCATGGACTGCAACATGCAAGGCTTCCCTGCCCTTCATTATCTCCCAGAGTTTGCTCAAACTCATGTTCATTGAATCGGTCATGCCATTCAATCATCTCATTTTCTGTTGCCGCCTTTTCCTCCTTCCCTGAGTCTTTACCAGCATCAGGGTATTTTACAATGAGTTGGCTTTGCATCCAGTGGCCAAAGTATTAGAGCTTCAGCTTCAGCATCAGTCCTTCCGATGAATAATCAGGGTTGATTTCCTTTAGAGGTGACTGGTTTGATCAACTTTCTGTCCAAGAAACTCTCCAGAGTCTTCTCTAGCACCACAGTTCAAAAGCATCAATTTTTGGCATTCAGCCTTCTTTATGGTCCAACTATCACATTCGTACAAAGAGTGGTCCAAGCATGGCTGAAAGGACTTGACATCCACACAGTCATCAGGCCTTTGAGTGGCTTGACCGTGTTCACTCGTCTGAGATAAACTGGACTTCAGATACAAAGCTCTGTTTTTCATCTTATCTAATAGAATCATGTTTTTCTAAATGATTTTTTCTGAAATTTCACATTATCACCACAGGTACCAGAAATTAAAGAGTAGAAAGAGTGAATTTCTGAGTATCTTATTAAAATATCAGTCAGTTCAGTAGCTCAGTCACGTCTAACTCTTTGCCACCACATGGACAGTAGCACACCACACTTCCCTGTCCATCACCAACTCCCAAAGCCTACTCAGTCTCACTTCCATTGAGTTGGTGATGCCATCTAACCATCTCACCCTCTGTCGTCTCCTTCTACTACTGCCTTCAATCTTTCCCAGAATCAGGGTCTTTTCAAATGAGTCAGTTCTTTGCATCACAAGGCCAAAGTATTGGGGTTTCAGCTTCAGCATCAGTTCTTTCAATGAACATTCAGGACTGATTTCCCCTAGGATTGACTGGTTGGATCTCCTTGCAGACCAAGGGAATCTCAAGAAGTCTTCTCCAACACCACAGTTCAAAAGCATCAATTCTTCAGCTCTCGGCTTTCTTTATAGTACAACTGTCATATCCATATGTGGCTACTGGAAAAACCATAGCTTTAACTAGATGGATCTTTGTTGGTAAAGTAATGTCTCTGCTTTTTATTATGCTGTCTAGGTTTGTTATAGCTTTCTTCCAAGCAGCAAGGATCTTTTAATTTCATGGCTGCAGTTACCATCTGCAATGATTTTGGAGCCTAAGAAAATAAAATCTGTCACTGTTTCTGTTGTTTCCCCGTTTATTTCCCATGGAGTGGTGGAACCAGATGCCATGATCTTTGCTTTATGGATGTTGAGCTTTAAGTCAACTTTTTCACTCTCACTTTCACTTTCATCAAGAGGTTCTTCAGTTCTTCACTTTCTGCCATAACGGTGGTGTCATCTGCATATCTGAGGTTATTGGCATTTCTCCCAGCAATCTTGATTCCAGCTTGTGCTTCATCCAGTCTGGCATTTTGTGTGATGTACTCTGCATAGAAGTTAAATAAGCAGGGTGGCAATATACAGCCTTGACATACTCCTTTTCCTATTTGGAACCAGTCTGTTGTGCCATGTCCAGTTCTAACTGTTGCTTCTTGACCTTCATACAGATTTCTCAGGAGACAGGTCAGGTGGTCTGGTATTCCATCTCTTTCAGAATTTTCCACAGTTTATTGTGATCCACACAGTCAAAGGCTTTGGCATAGTCAATAAGCAAAAGTAGATGTTTTTCTGGAAATCTCTTGATTCTTCAGTGATCCAGTGGATGTTGGCAATTTGACCTCTGGTTTCTCTGCCTTTTCTAAAACCAGCTTGAACATCTGGAAGTTTATAGTTCATGTACTGTTGAAGCCTGGCTTGGAGAATCTTGAGCATTACTTTGCCATCATGTGAGATGAGTGCAACTGTGTGGTAGTTTGAACATTCTGTGGCATTGTCCTTCTTTGAGATTGGAATGAAGCCTGACCTTTTCCAGTCCAGTGGCCACTTGAGTTTTCCAAATTTGCTGGCATGTTGAGTGCAGCACTTTCACAGCATCATCTTTTAGAATTTGAAATAGTTCAATTGGAATTCCATCACTTCCACTAGCTTTGTTCATAGTGATGCTTCCTAAGGCCCACTTGACTTCGCATTCCAGGATGTCTGGCTCTAGGTGAGTGATCACCTAGATTGTGGTTATCTGGGTCATTAAGAATCTTTTGTGTATAGTTCTTCTGTGTATTTTTGCCACCTCTTCTTAATATCTTTTGCTTCTGTTAGGTCCATACCATTTATCTCCTTTATTGTGCTTATCTTTGCATGAAATGTTCCCTTGGTATCTCTAATTTTCTTGAGGCAATCTCTAGTTTTTCTCATTCTATTGTTTTCCTCTATTTCTTTGCACTGATCACTGAGGAAGGCTTTCTTATCTTTCCTTGCTATTCTTTGGAACTCTGCATTCAGATGCTTATAGCTTTCCTTTTCTTCTTTGCCTTTAGCTTCTCTTCTTTTCTCAGCTATTTGTAAGGCCTCCTCAGACAACCATTTTGCCTTTCTGCATTTCTTTTTCTTGGGGATGGCCTTGATCCCTGCCTCCTGTACAATGTCATGAACCTCTGTCCATAGTTCTTCAGGCACTCTGTCTATGACATCTAATCCCTTGAATCTATTTGTCACTTTCACTGTATAATCGTAAGAGATTTGATTTAGGTCCTACCTGAAAGGTCTAGTGGTTTTGCCTACTTTCTTCAATTTAAGTCTGAATTTTGCAATAAGGAGTTCATGTTCTGAGCCACAGTATGTTCCTGGTCTTGTTTTTGCTGACTATAATGAGCTTCTCCATCTTTGGCTGCAAAGAATATAGTCAATCTGATTTCAGTAGCATTAAGAAATTTGGTATTATTAAAAGATAAGGGAGCAAATTTCTACAGTACTTTATGGAGCTGGTAGGGGAAGAAATTAATCAGCAGCATGGAAGAAATAAGATTCAGTGTTTTCCAGAACTTTGCCCTGTGTGTTCATTACTGCTCCAGACTTGCTGAGCTGGTGGTTAGAAATGTATCTTTCAATTTAAGGTTTTCTTCTACCAGACAAATGAAAATCATTTCAAGTTTTAATTGGACCTTTTGTAACTATACATGAAAACATAGTCTTATACATTTTTAAAAGTCTGAAATGAAATTGAAATTCCTATATTTTAAATTTGTAGCACTGTTTTGCTAATCATAATATTTATACCTTTTTATTCACTCTCCTTTTGGAAGTATAATATGGTCTTTGCATGTTTACAAATATTTTCATAATTTTCTAAAATTAAAACATCAACATATGCAAGGTACTTAGTTTATATAAAGTCCTCTCTATTTTTAAGATAGAAAGGTATTTTTATATAACCTGCTTTCAGAACAGTACCACGGTCTTTCTTTGAGAGCAGTATATGCTGGAGAGATGCTTGCCATCATAAGAAATGACAACCCAGATACTTCTCTTCTTGGAAGAGAAATGGGAAGCCTCATTCATTTAAACATTCATGCTGACAACTGATTTAGGACCCATATAATGTAAATAATTCTTCCACTATGCTTCTGAGTTCTTGACTGAAGTGTTCCTGTAAAGAGGAGAAAAAAATTAATTATGTATGTATGAGAGTCACGCAAAGATATGAAGCTCAGAAGATAGGCAGTTGGCTGAGGCTGAGGTAACATCCCTAGTGGTAAAGAACCCTCTTCTTAATGCAGGAGATGCAAGAGATGTGGTTCGATCCCTGGGTTGAGAAGACCCCCTGGAGGAGGAAATGTCAACCTGTGACAGTATTCTTGCCTGGAAAATTCCATGGACAGGGGAGCCTGGCAGGCTACAGTCTATGAGGTGGCAAAGTGTTGGACACAACTAAGTGACTGACCACACAACACACACACACACATACACACACACATACAACTATCTAAGGAAAGGTGTAGAGTCTGGGGCTTCAGGGAAGGAAACAATTCCTGGGGAGGCAGCAGGGGAGGAGAGATGTTAGCCAGACAGAAGTGCCCCATGTGTAGACAAACAGCTCAGGTGAAAAAGTTGCCTCTATGGTGCTCACCTCTTGGTACTTGACCCTTTTCTAATTTAATTTACTTTATGTATTTCCCTTACAAGGGGGGAATTTCTACTCTGTTTTCAGAATTTCTCCTGTGTCTGTACTTTTTTAAAATTAGCCAGCTTAAAATCACTGTGCGTCTAGCACAGAAGAACTGTACAAAAAAGATCTTCATGACCCAGATAATCGTGATGGTGTGATCACTCACCTAGAGCCAGACATCCTGGAATGTGAAGTCAAGTGGGCCTGAATTCCAGTTGAGCTATTTCAAATCCTGAAAGATGATGCTGTGAAAGTGCTGCACTCAACATGCCAGCAAATTTGGAATACTCTGCAGTGGCCACAGGACTGGAAAAGGTCAGCTTTCATTCCAATCCCAAAGAAAGGTAATGCCAAAGAACGCTCAAACTACCACATAATTGCACTCATCTCACACACTAGTAAAGTAATGCTTAAAATTCTCCAAGCCAGGCTTCAACAATACGTGAACCATGAACTTCCAGATGTTCAAGTTGGTTTTAGAAAAGGCAGAGGAACCAGAGATCAAATGGCCAACATCTGCTGGATCATCGAAAAAGCAAGAGAGTTCCAGAAAATCATCTTTTTCTGCTTTTATTGACTATGCCAAAGCCTTTGACTGTGTGGATCACAATAAACTGTGGAAAATTCTGAAGGAGATGGGATACCAGACCACCTGACCTGCCTCTTGAGAAACCTGTATGCAGGTCAGGAAGCAACAGTTAGAACTGGACATGGCACAACAGACTGATTCAAAATAGGAAAAGGAGTATGTCAAGGCTGTATATTGCCACCCTGCTTATTTAACTTCTATGCAGAGTACATCATGAGAAATGCTGGGCTGGAAGAAGCACAAGCTGGAATCAAGATTGCTGGGAGAAATGCCAATAACCTCAGATATGCAGATGACAACACCCTTATGGCAGAAAGTGAAGAAGAATTAAAGAGCCTCTTGATGAAAGTGAAAGAGGAGAGTGAAAGAGGAGAGTGAAAAAGTTGGCATAACACTCAACATTCAGAAAACGAAGATCATGGCATCTGGTCCCATCACTTCATGGCAAATAGATGGGGAAACAGTGGCTGACTTTATTTTTCTGGGCTCCAAAATCACTGCAGATGGTGATTGCAGCCATTAAATTAAAAGACGCTTACTCCTTGGAAGGAAAGTTATGACCAACCTAGACAGCATATTAAAAAGCAGAGACATTGCTTTGCCAACAAAGGTCCGTCTAGTCAAGGCTATGGTTTTTCCAGTAGTCATGTATGGATGTGAGAGTTGGANAGACTTTATTTTTGGGGGCTCCAAAATCACTGCAAATGGTGATTGCAGCCATGAAATTAAAAGACACTTACTCCTTGGAAGAAAAGTTATACCAATCTAGATAGTATATTGAAAAGCAGAGATATTACTTTGCCAACAAAGGTCCGTCTAGTCAAGGCTATGGTTTTTCCAGTAGTCATGTATGGATGTGAGAGTTGGACTGTGAAGAAAGCTGAGCGCCAAAGAATTGATGCTTTTGAACTGTGGTGTTGGAGAAGACTCTTGAGAGTCCCTTGGACTGCAAAGAGATCCAACCAGTCCATCCTAAAGGAGATCAGTCCTGGGTGTTCATTGGAAAGACTGATGCTGAAGCTGAAACTCCAATACTTTGGCCACCTCGTGCGAATAATTGACTCATTGGGAAAGACCCTGATGCTGGGAGGGATTGGGGGCAGGTGGAGAAATGGATGACAGAGGATGAGATGGCTGGATGGCATCACCGACTTGATGGACATGAATTTGAGTGTACTCCAGGAGTTGTTGATGGACAGGGAGGCCTGGTGTGCTGTGATTCATGGGTCGCAAAGAGTCACACATGACTGAGTGACTGAACTGAACTGACTTATGGCAACTGGTCCCATCAGTTCAGTTAAGTTCAGTTGCTTAGTTATGTCTGACTCTTTGTGACCCCATGGACTGAAGCACGCCAGGCCTCCCTGTCCATCACCATCTTCTAGAGTTTGCTCAAACTCATGCCCATCAAGTCAGTGATACCATCCAAACATCTCATCCTCTGTCATCCCCTTCTCCTTCCTCCTTCAATCTTTCCCAGCATCAGGGTTTTTTTTCCAGTGAGTCAGTTCTTCATATCAGGTGGCCAAAGTATTGGAGTTTCAGCTTCAGCATCAGTCCTTCCAATGAAAAGCACGCCAGGCCTCCCTGTCCATCACCATCTTCTAGAGTTTGCTCAAACTCATGCCCATCAAGTCAGTGATACCATCCAAACATCTCATCCTCTGTCATCCCCTTCTCCTTCCTCCTTCAATCTTTCCCAGCATCAGGGTTTTTTTTCCAGTGAGTCAGTTCTTCATATCAGGTGGCCAAAGTATTGGAGTTTCAGCTTCAGCATCAGTCCTTCCAATGAATATTGAGGGTTGCTTTCCTTTAGGATTGACTGCTTTGATCTCCTTGCAGTCCAAGTGACTCTCAAGAGTCTTCTCCAACACCACAGTTCAAAAGCATCAATTCTTCGACACTCAGCTTTCTTTATAGTCCAACTCTCACATCCATACATGACTAGTAGAAAAACTATAGCTTTGACTAGAGACCTTAGTCAGCAAAGTAATGTCTCTGCTTTTTAAAAGGCTGTTTAGGTTGGTCATAGCTTTTCTTTCAAGGAGCAAGCATCTTTTAATTTCATGGCTGCAGTCCCCATCTGCAGTGATTTTGGAGCACCCCCCTCTCCCCCCCCAAAGTAAAATCTTTCACTCTTTCCATTGTTTCTCATCATTTCCTGTGATCTGGTCCCATTACCTTATGGCAAATAGATGGGGAAACAATGGAAACAGAGACTTTATTTTGTGATTTCCTAAAGGAAATCAACCCTCAATATTCATTGGAAGGACTGATGCTGGACCTGAAGCTCCAATACTTTGACCACATGATGTGAAGAGCTGACTCATTAGAAAAGATCCTGATGCTGGAAAAGATTGAAGGCAGGAGGAGAAGGGGATGACAGAGGACCAGATGGTTGGATTGCATCACCTACTCAATGAACATGAGTTTGAGCAAACTCCCAGAGTTGGTGAAGGACAGGGATGCCTACTGTGCTGCAGTCCATTTTGTCTTATAGAGTTGGACATGACTGAGTGACTGAGCAACAACAACTATTCAATCATGAGGGCCAAATAAACTAGGGTTAATAGAAGACTGAGATAAGCAACATTATATTTTATTTTAAAAATATCTTTTTAAGATAATTATTGCCCTATTGAATAGATGTTCTCAAGGCATTTCATTTCGTCTCTTCCTCAGCATTTTTTGATACTCTGCAGCAGATCATGAGCTTAGAATTTTATTTAGAATTCTGAATACACTAGAAATAATATTATCTTTTATAACACTTTTAATATATTTTTTCTTTTTTGTGTGCAGTAAATTTTTCCGAGAAATGAATGATAAGCTAATAATAAATATGTTTTATCCCACAGCTCAAATTGCACTTAAAATCATTTTAGACCTTTCAGTAGACCCAGGATGAGCTGGTACAGAATGAGGTTGAAGATAGGATCAGGATAATATTTATTATTTTTCCCCCTTCAGGAGGAGTTCAGTTCAGTCACTCAGTTGTGTCCGATTCTTTGCGACCCCATGAATCGCAGCACACCAGGCCTCCCTGTCCATCACCATCTCCCGGAGTTCACTCAGACTCACATCCATTGAGTCAGTGATGCCATCCAGCCATCTCATCCTCTGTCGTCCCCTTCTCCTCCTGCCCCCAATCCTGCCCAGCATCAGAGTCTTTTCCAATGAACTCTTCGCATGAGGTGGCCAAAGTACTGGAGTTTCAGCTTTAGCATCATTCCTTCCAAAGAAATCCCAGGGCTGATCTCCTTCAGAATGGACTGGTTGGATCTCCTTGCAGTCCAAGGGACTCTCAAGAGTCTTCTCCAACACCACAGTTCAAAAGCATCAATTCGAGTAGTAGTTACTTTCTATTAAATAGGATTTTACTACCAGCATATTCGTAATTACTTGTTAAATGAATGTCCTAAAGAAAGCCACAATATTTTGTCAAGGTATGTGTAGTTTGGCTTGACACTGCATCATTGATAAACTCAAGATTGGGAATAATGTTATTCAAATAAAACAGATATTTGCTATTCATCTAATTTAATTTATCTTTAGATATGTTTTTTGACAGGTTTAAACTTGTTATGTTTATAATTAATAATAATGCAAGTGTGTGGTAATAACTCTGTAATATAACTGCTTAATATATTAATAATTTCTTTCTTGAATTTCAGGTCTTGATCCTGCTGGGCCACAGTTCTCTGGAAAACCTTCAAATGGCAGATTAGATTACACTGATGCAAATTTTGTGGATGTCATCCATACTGATATCAATGGTAACAATGCAGGATTAATTTCTTACTCATTTGAAAATGCAAAAAGTGATGTGGACACTGGGGAAGAGGAAAAGGAAACAGTAGTGGATGAAGTGTTAAGTCTGAAATTATATGATTATTATATTTCCCACAAGCAACATTTCTTAGTTTATTCTGTGGTATAAAATGACACTCTGCCCTTAGTTTTTAGGAACTGTCAGGTCATCCTAAAAAACGGAAATCTGATAAAAAATTATACTTCATCCTTTCATTCTATTAGCAATTTTATTGATTTGATCACAATTTCCCCCATGCTTAATATACCTGATATATTTAGGTTACTCTTCTCTTTTTATCACTTTGTTGTATATCAACTCAAACTGAGCACATGTATTGAAGCACAGAGAAACAATAATTTTCCCTAAAGATTTTAAGGAGAAGGCAATGGCACCCCACTCCAGTACTCTTGCCTGGAAAATCCCATGGGCAGAGGAGCCTGGTAGGCTGCAGTCTATGGGGTCGCTAAGAGTCGGACGCGACTGAGCGACTTCACTTTCACTTCTCACTTTCACGCATTGGAGAAGGAAATGGCAACCCACTCCAGTGTTCTTGCCTGGAGAATACCAGGGACAGGGGAGCCTGGTGGGCTGCTGTCTATGGGGTCTCACAGAGTCGGACACAACTGAAGCGACTTAGCAGCAGCAGCAGCAGCAGCAGCAGCAGCAAAGAATTTAAATTATTTTCCTCTAGATTTCTAACTCACTATTGATAGTTTTGGCCAGAGTACCTTGGACAAACACTTTCCAGTAATATTTTAGATGGCCCTGATCTCCTTCCTGTATTGAAACTGATATTGAGTACTTCTTACACACTAATCACTTTAAATTATTTATGTGGATTAATTTTGGAATGCTCCTAAATCCCCATGAAATAAGTAAACATTCCCCTCTCTGCTGACGGAGAGGCTCAGGTCAAAGTGACAAAGTCAGTAAGAAGCAATCATGATTTGAAATAGTGTCTTTTGATTCCGATAGTTTCATCTCACCAGTATGTTGCTCAGATTAACTAGTAATTTACATGTGTTATGGTTGGTGGCATGGGAAAGATATAGTGCCATGATACAGACAGGAGAAAGTGACCCAAAGATGGTTCCCAATTCCCTATTTCTTCAGGTCGATTTTCTCTTTGACCCAGGTAATTTATTTGCTCCTATATTATCCTGAATTTATTCTGGGAGAATCGATATCAATGATTTTGTGAGATATAAATACCATTAATGCTGCTGCTGCTAAGTCGCCTCAGTCGTGTCCGACTCTACGCGACCCCATGGACTGTAGCCTACCAGGCTTTTCCGTCCATGGGATTTTCCAGGCAAGAGTATTGGAGTGGGATGCCATCGCCTTCTCTGACCATTAATGCAATAGGTGACAAGTTTTCAACTTTTATGCCTATATACCAGTGTGCTGAGCCTATAATCAGAACAATTATGCTCTTTATTTGGAGAAGGCAATGGCAACCCACTCCAGTGTTCTTGCCTGGAGAATCCCAGGGATGGGGGAGCCTGGTGGGCTGCCATCTATGGGGTCGCACAGAGTCAGACACGAATGAAGCGACTTAGCAGCAGCAGCAGCAGCGTGCTCTTTATTTGGAATGTAAGTTCATCTACATCTGACAGAATCTTTGTATAAAGTTTCATAATTCTAATATGATACCTTCAGCCTTTTATGTCTTCCTAATCTTGAGCCCTTGATATCACCTTAACATTTCCACATATGACAGCACACCTAGTGCCCAGGTAGTTCTTTTGAAATTCCAGCTTCAGTTCTGCTTATGGCCTTTTGAATTAATGTTTCATACATTTTATTGCTTTTTGTTTGTGTTTTTTAGTTTTCTTAATAAAATTTATGGATTGTCTTATATTCTTAATATCTTTTGATGACTCAGTTTATCAAATACGACTTGCCACTAGGTGCCATAATTTGGCACCTTTAATTGATCTTTGTATGACTATCACCAAAGAGGGACACAGATTTTTGATACTGCATATTCACTGGTTTCAAGGAGTCCCTGAATAAGATATCTGAGATCAGCACATAAACCTGACAGATTTCTCTTTCCTGAAATACGAACCCACAAGTGCATTTTCTACTTGCCAGTAATTCTTGTCTTTATTCAGATGTTTATGTTAAAGAAGTTATGTTGCCTTTCATAATTGTTGATTAGATAATCTGAATAAATATTCTTTCTGGTATATCAGGAAAAAAATTACCAGTTCAATATCTAGAACATTAAAAAAAAAACAAAAAAAACAAACAAAAAAAACACTCCAGGGAGGGGAACTGGTCATTTGGAGTCACTTGTCTCATGGATGGTTTTCTGATGTAGAGAGTATAAAAAGTATTTTTATAACCCTCATAAGATGTTGTAAAACATTTTATGCTATTTTTTTAGACCCAAAGGGTAGCACTATAGCAGTAACAATAAGCTTGAAACAAACCAGACACTTTATAGTCTTTAGCAAGCTTTTAGTAATTCAGTGTTATCCAGAAAAAACTCACATTTTAAGTTTTGTTTAAGGAGTTCTTACATTATCAGACCCTATAGGTATCTAATAGAAGCAAATGATAGTCCTTTATGTACAAGGATCATGTCATCTGTGGATTCAAATTATTTTTATAAATATATTTTAAAATGTCCAGCATCCATTGGAGATAGCCAGGTACACTTGAAGCAAGAAACACATATGAGAACCAAGAAACAATTGTCAATAGAAACAGGCCCATAGGTCTCTGACTATTGGAATTATTGTACACATGCTAAAAAGTGCTTATTATTTTCAAAGAGATAGATAAGATTGGAAATATCAGCAGAGAATGATATTTAAGTATAAATACAACCTATTCTATTTGATAAAAATAATAATAGTTCTTAACCTAAGAAGTAAGTTAATTGACAATTATTGAGTGGGTTTAACAAAAAATTTGAATCAGGTACAAAGAGAAAGCATGTGACTTGGAAAATCAGTGATAGTCTATTTTTAGAATGAAGAAAAAAGATCCAATACAGAGCAAAAAGCAAATAAAATAGACAATACAAAGAGGTAAGAGGTTCATAGGATAAATAGCAAGAAGGTCAATCACATTTCATTCAGATTCCAAATACAAAGAGAGAAAAATGGAACAAAAGTAATATTTAAGGATAATATCTCAGAATTTCTAAAAACTCAGGAATTATAATCAATCAAAAATTGAAATGCACAGTNAGTTGGTGATGGACAGGGAGGCCTGGTGTGCTGCAATTCATAGAATCGCAAAGAGTTGGACACGACTGAGCGACTGAACTGAACTGAACTGAACTGGTGTTCATAAATCAAGCTGCTGCTGCTGCTAAGTCACTTCAATCGTGTACGACTCTGTGCAACCCCATAGACGGCAGCCCACCAGGCTCCCCCGTCCCTGGGATTCTCCAGGCAAGAACACTGGAGTGGGTTGCCATTTCCTTCTCCAATGCGGCTTTCTATTAAATCTCTAAGTATTTAAAAAGATAAAAAAGTATATAAGAATACCTGACTTCGATGCTAATGGAGGACAAAAATGAAATAGTTGTGTTTAAATTCAAAAGAAGGCAAGGAGAGAAAGAATCACATAGAGCAGGCTAGTAAATAAAAATAAATAATGGGAAACTTAAACTGAGCTATACCATTAAATGTAAATATTTCATGGAGGTAGGAGCATAAAGAATAATATTCTCTATAATCAAAGAAATTAAACTATAAATAGATAAGAAAAATATAAGTTGAAAATCCAAATAGTTATAGAACATAGTTTTAGATAACTAATGAGGGAAGAAAAAATAATGATGGAAATATAAAATATTTTAATTCAATAGTATTAAAGTTACTACATTTTAAAATTTGTTGGAATCATGACTAGAAGTAAATGTCCAGCTTTTAATACAGATATTTTAAAAGACTAAAAAATCAATAATCTAAGCATCTATCAAACCTAGACAGTGTGTTAAAAAGCAGAGACATCACTTTGGTGACAAAGGCCCATATAGTCAAAGCTATGGTTTGTCCAGTAGTCATATATGGATGTGAGTGTTGGACTATAAAGAAGGCTGAGTGCCCAAGAATTGATGCTTTCCAAAGGTGGTGCTGGAGAAGATCTTAAGAGTCCTTTGAACAGCAAGGAGATCAGACTAGTGGATCCTAAAGGAAATCAAGCCTTCATATTCATTGGAAGGACTAATCCTGAAGCTGGAGCTTCAATACTTTGGCCACCTGATAGGAAGAGCTGACTCATTGAAAATGACTCTGATGCTGAGAAAGATTAAAGGCAAAAGGAGAAGGGGACAACAGATGTTTAGATAGCATCAGTGACGGAATGGACATGAATCTGAGCAACTCTGGGAGACAGTGAAGGACGGGGAAGCCTGGCATGCTGCAGTCCATGGAGTTGCAGAGTTGGTCATGACTTAAAGACTGAACAATAACAAAAAGCATCTATCTTCAGAAATTAAGAATTAATCAAAAAGCACACCTATAGATATTGAGAAAGAAACTAATAAAAGCATATAAAAATGGAATAAAAAGTCAGTTAGAAGTGATTAAAAAAGCCAAAAATTTTTACTTTACTTCCAGATTAAGTGGTCCTTGTAGAGAAAAAATAGTAACGACAAGGAGAGAAAACAGTATCAATACAAGTAAAGGAAATAGTGTTACAGATACCATAGGTATTAAAATAATTGTAATACAATATAATGAGCAACATTACAGATAAATATGAAAATATATGACCATATGCTATGATATGTAAAGTAGAAAAATTCTTTTGAAAAAGCAAAAGCATTTTCTGACAAATGAAAAGGGAAAATTTGAAGAGTTTTATAATTATTGATGAAATAGACACTGCAATTTAAAGCCTTCCAACTAAATACCCAGGCAAATTTTTGTTCTCTACTAAACAATTAAGTGATAAATAAGACCACTTTTACATACACTTTCAGGTAATAAAAAGTAAATAGGAAGTGGTTTGTAAATGTTTGAGAAGGCCATCACAAACTTAATGTCAAAAGAAAAACACTGCAGAAAGATAGTTTGCTGGACATTTTCTGTTAAAAACAAAGATGCAAAAATTCTATATCAAGTATCACACTAGTAAACCAGCAACATATAAAGTTGGTATCAAATCACATCCAATTTGGATTTATTATTAAGAAGCAAATTTAGTTTACCATTCAAAAATCAACTTCTTAATTCATCTCATCAAAAGAAGAGAATATTTAGTGATCTCATGTAAATGCAGAAAAAGCTCTAGGGAGGATTTATGTATGGGAAAAATTGGCAAATTGGAAACAAAAGTCCACAATCTGATAAAACATATCTATCCAAAAATAAATAGAAAATGTCACATTGCCAATGGAATAAGGAAGACTTTCTTTTTGAGACTGGGGACTGGACAAGGATACCCGTCCTTGTCATTCTGCAGCAACATTTAACTGTATGTCTTCAGTGCAGTAAGGGGAGAAATGTATTAAAAGATATAAGAGTATAACATCATTTTCAGATGATATGTTTGCATGAATAGGTAACCCCAAAAAATCTCCAGATAATTAATTAGAATTCACAGGAAAATTTAACAAGGTTGTTGAATATAAGTTATATATACAAAATTCAATTCTTTCTAGAAACCAGCAATAGTACTTAGCAAATAAAATTCTAGAATTATGCCGTTGTAATAAAATATGGCATACCTGGTAATAACTCAATAAAACTGCTTAAGCACATTATGCAGAAAACCGTTGAACACTGCACACCAAAAACTGAGCAAAAGAAAGTAAACCACATATTCAAACGTGAATATTATATACATGTTAGTTTTTTGCAAGCTAACTTTCAGCCCTAGTGCAATCTTTATTAAAAGCCAATCATTCAAAAAAAAATAACCTCACAAGCTGATTATAGAATTAATGTGGAATGCAAAGGGTCAAGTACCATTGAAATATTCTTTAAAAAAAAAAAAAAAAAAGCACAAAGACACGCTCTTCCAGTTATTAAATCTTATGGTAGTAATGAAGACAGTGTCATATTATTGTAAGGGTAAACAAAAAAGTCAGTAAAACAAAATACAGAGTTATCGACTTATTAGATTTATTATGATTTTGACACTGCTGGACAGTATGCAAATGATTCTCATTTTTTCTGGGTTTCATTTTTTAAATTGAAGAATAGTTGATTTACAATATTGTGTAAGTTTCAGATACACATCATAGTGTTTCTGTTTGTTTCTTTTACAGATTATATTCCACCATAGGTTATTACAAGATAGTGGGTATCCTTCCCCATGCTATGCAGTAAAGCCCTGTTGCTTGTCTGTTTAATGTATTAGTCCCATGCTCCTAGTTTGTCCCTCCCCATATTTTCTCCCCTTTGGTAGCCCCTTTGGTAGTTTTGTTTTCTATATCTGTGACTCTGTTTCTGTTTTTTATATACATTTATTTGTATTATATTTTAGATTGCACATATAAGTGATATCATATAGTATTTGTTTTTCTTTGACTTATTTCACTATGCATATTCTCTAGATCTATCCACGTTGCTGAAAATGGCAGTATTTCACTTTACGGCCATATAATATTCCATTCACTTCTTTTTTTTTTTTTCTGTTTTATATCTTTATTTTTCTGTTTTACATCTTTACTTAACATGTTTATTTTTATTTTTACTTTATTTTACTTTACAATACCGTATTGGTTTTGCCACACTTCACTTCATAATCCAGTAATCTGTTGATGGGCACTTGGGTTGCTTCCCGTCATGGCTCTTGTACATAGTACTACTGTGAACACTGGAGAGCATGTATCTTTTTAAATTAGTGTTTTCATTTACTCCAGATATATACCCAGGAGTGGAACTGCTGGATCAATGGTAGTTCTGTTTTCAGTTTTTTTAAGGAACTTCCATACCGTTTTCCTTAGTGGCTGCACCAATTTATATTCCCATCAATAGTGTATGAGGGTTCCCTTTCTTAACGTCATCTCCAACATTTGTTATTTATAGACTTTTTGGTCGGTGGTTCTGTGTCAGTCAATTGAAAACTGTAAATGAGATAATACATCTCTAATGCCCATAAAACACAAAGTAGGAAAATATAGGAAATATATAGGAAAATTCTTTTCCTATGGTGAAATGAAAAGCAATAAACATACTATGAGCTATTATTTTTAAAATATTTGTAACATAACATTTTTCTAAAGTGTACATGAAAATCCATAACCCAAATTGAAACATTAAGATGTCTGATTGTATTAAAATTACGAACTCATTAAAGAACCTCATGAAAGCTAACAGCAAGCCAAAACAGGAAAACAGGTAAGTAAGTCCTATACATCAGTAATAAAGAAAAATGGAACTTAATTAAATCAAGACTTGATCAGAATTTTACAAAAAGGAAATTCCAACTAGGTACTGGAAAGTTCTTAAAATCTTCAGTAAGCAGAAACATGTAAATTAAAACCTCGTGTAATACCACATGCCTATCAGAATGACTAAAATTAAAAAGCCTGACAAGACCATCTATTGGAGGGTATGTAAAACAGCAGAGATACTTGTATGTTGTTGGTAGTGGTATAAATTGGTACAACCTCTTTGGCAATTTATTTAGGATCATTTATTAAAATTGAATATACTCAAATTCTATAACACAGCAATTCTATTCCTAGGTATGTGACCAACACTTTTGCTTTCAAATATGCATTAATGTCTGTGTTCAAGGATGTTCATAGTATTAACACATATTAACCTTAAATTTGAAACAACATATGTCCATCAACAGAAGAATGGATAAATAAGTTGTGGTATGTGTGTCAATGAATACTGTATAACAATGAATTATTGCAAATGAGTGACTACATTTATACCTGACAATGTGGTCTAATATCACAAATATACTGATAATTGAAAGAAGCCAGACACAAAAGCATGCTTGAAATATGAGTCAATTTATACATATTTCCACAATGAGCTAATATAAAATATATTGTTTTGGAAGCATCCTTATAAGGTGAAGAATAGAAGTAGAAAAAAGTATGAAAAGAAAAAGTGGTTTTTATTTTTATAGAAAAGTAAGGTGCTGGTTATTGGGTTATTTCCTGACATTGGTTTGGTAGCTAAGTGGCTGTTGGCTTTATATTCATTAATTAATCTTTAGTTTTATGTCTTATGTTCTTTTCTGCATGTATGTGTTATATTTTACAATAAAAAGAAAATTTAAAAAACCATATCTGCTCTCCCCACCCTTCCTGAAACCAAGAGAATGAATGGCCCAAGCAGACTCAACTGCCCTGCCCCTTCCATCTGATAAAAGGGAAATCACATGCCTGAATCAAAGGCTACTTGTAAGTTAATAATAAATGTCTTTTGCTTCTTCCTGATTCCTGAGCAGTCTTCTTAGTTTTGATTCTACTTCAGATGCAGATTGGAGAAAATGATGGCTCTAAATCTGAAGCCCCCTAGTTTTAGAACTCTTATGATGAGTTCAAATATGAAGAATTTTTAAAGATCTCCAAAATTATTGGGCTTCATAGGGGTTACATTTAGAAGACTGTTCTTCCTTACTAAAATTCCACAAGCTACATGGGGGATGGAATGGAAGGAGGAGTTGGTTAGTTTATCCTCACCACTGACACAATCAAATCCTACATGCACTTCCCTGGATTCCAGGGAATTCTGAGGAAGTCACCCAAGTTGCCTTTTGTCTCTCCTTATACCCTGTATCCCCTTCCCTGTAGTGCTCATGCCCAGTGTCCCCATGCCCTGGTAATGCAGGGCTGTTATCTTGTTCTGATACTAACTGGAACTAAATCAAGTAGCTGCGTCTTGATCGTTACTGTCAGACCCAAGTATTTATCTCTGCTGTGCTCAATCTATTGCTGATCTCTCTGAAGAGTTCATTATGTTGTAGGAAATTTCTTGAAACCCAAGCCAAAGCATTGTTATCTTACTTGGCAGTTAGATCACAGTCCCAAATATTCTGAGCGTGCTACTTTTTTTTTTTTATTTCTACGGCTTCCCTAGGTTACAGATCCCATACTGATTAATGTACCTAGAAATTGCACCTCCCCTAATGTCCCAAGGTTCTACAGATACAGTTGGCTGTCCATATGCATGAATGTGGAACTTGTGGGCAAGGGGGGATGACTGTGCTGTACCATTTTATATAACGGACTTGAGCATCCTCAAATTTTCATGTCTCTGTGGGAGAGTGGGAGATGGAGGGGAGTTCCTGGAACCAATACCCCATGGATGCCAATGGATGAGTGTATACAGAAGTTCTTAAATCATAGCTACATGTTTCATGTCACTCTGACCCAACTTGTTCCAGTTGAAGTAGCATCTTTTGATTTTTCCAGTTAGTGAGTCTAGCATCAAATGCTATGCATTATTATCCAGAATGAGAGTGAATGATCACACCTAAAAAGTCCTAAATGACTTAGCTTCATTTCCTCCAGTGCTCTCTCTCACATATTATATCAGATAAACTGGATTCTTTGAATAGCCCATATGCACACAGATATCTGCATGATTCTGCCTCACTCACATCCTTCAAGCTTCACATCTTTGTTCAATTCTCACCTCATCAGTAAGAAATTTCCCAAGCTATTTAGAAGTCCAACCTACCACATTCACTGTCCCTTATTCTGCTTAATTTTCCTCTGTAGCACTTATTATTATCTGACATACTGCATTTTTACTTGTTTATGATGTCTTTCTTCCACTAGGATGTAATTTCCACTACAATGAGTATTTTTTGCTCTTCCTTTTTTAATTGTATCGATATATTCATAACACAAAGAACTATTATGGGCCCATAATACACTGATCAGATGTAAATGTATTAAATTGATGAAATGTAACTTGCATGAGAAGTTAAATTTAGGAAATAATACCAAAAAAGATCATCTTTTGAAAAAGAGAATTTTATTTTCAATTCACATTTTGAGTTACTGTCAATGAATTTTATAGGAAACTTTGTTTTATATGTGTTGCTGAAGTGATTATATATACTTTGTGATTCTTGGGTCTTTTCTTCTCAGGTTTAGGCATTAAACAACCCTTGGGACATATCGATTTTTATCCAAATGGAGGGAAAAAGCAACCTGGCTGTCCTAAATCAATTTTTTCAGGTATACAAAAAATATTTTAGAATATATTGTGGATGCTTCAAAAGAATGAAAGAAAATCCTTTTTTTTTTTTTTCTTTTTAATCTGTGGTCAACAATTTTTCACCACTGATCATCATTCAGGAGTTACTGGTGGAAATGGTCTAATTTGATCCTTCTGAGTTCATAAATGTTAACAGTAGACATCTCATTTGATTATGGATTAAACCTATTATCTTATAGTCTCAACATTTTTAGTTTATCAGTTTAAACATTAGAAGTTATGTCAGTGAAGAAGCATGTGTAGCCAAAGTGTCATATAACACAAGTTTGGTTTCAGGATTTAATTTTTACCATTGTTGTTGTTGTTTAGTTGCTAAGTTGTGACTGACTGTTTTGTGACCCCATAGACTATAACCCACCAGGCTCCTCTGTCCATGGGGTTTCCCAGGCAAGAATACTGGAGTGGGTTGCCATTTTCTTCTCCAACCATTACCATAGTTTTATTGTGTGTTATTCACAGATTTTGAACTTTTGCACTTGGTCATTCTGTACATAAAGAGCTAAACAACTGCTCTCTGTGTGGAATTTGGCTTACTTTAGAGCTACAGTGAGAAATGTCCTGAGATCTACAGTGGAAACTGGTCAAGAACCACATCTTTAAAGCCCACAAAAACTAGAGTAGTTTAATCAAAGGAACAGGAATGTGAGAAGTTAGGAAAGGAAAGGGACATGATAAATCTTTAATGTCACCTGTTTGCACAGTTATCTTTGACATTGAATAGGAATGTTAGGGGTGAGAGTTTAGAAGGGAGTGATGTGTACACTAATAATTAAATATGGTAGCACTGTGTGTGTAATTTGTCAAAGTACTGAAATTAAACATTTTTGCTACTTTAATTACTTTAGAAAATTTTCTTATATATCTCATGTAAAAGGCATATTATATTTAAGCTTTCAATGGTACCATTTATTAAGTTGCCTGAGATAAAACTGCATTGTAGTCAGCATTGTGATATTCATTCAGTGCACAGAATTAGGTAGAATTTAATCTTTAATTTTTTTTTCTAACTTACTTGAACTTGATCTAACTGCTTGATTTTTAACACTTAAGGACTTGAATTTATTAAATGCGACCACCAGAGAGCAGTTTACTTATTCATGGCAGCTTTGGAAACGAGCTGCAATTTTATTTCATTTTCTTGTCGTTCATACAAAGATTATAAGACTGGTTTATGTGCGGATTGTGCTGACTTTAAGGAAAAATCATGTCCTAAACTAGGTAAGAGAGATTGTTATAATTACTCTAATTCTTTGTGGAAAGTGAACAACATAATTGTGTTATTTTCTGCTGGAAGCTTTCATGTTTACTTGTTAATATACTAACATTTTTCGGCAAAGTCTTCTGTAGGACAGAGAAAATAATTCATTAAATGTTTTTAAGGTTCTTAGTGACAGGAACTTGGTCAACCTCTTTTCCATGCTACACGTAGTATATGCATGTGGTGGCCTCTTGATGATCCTTGTTATTAATACACAGAAGGATCTATCATCCATCTATATTCTACTAAAGAAAGAAACTTATTCTTATTTAGTGATGCTGTTAGTTTGTATTTTTAAGGGAAGTCTTATGAAGTGAAGTGAAGAGGTATGAGCCATGGTTAGCTTTGCATTTGTTATTTAGCAAGTAGATATGAATCAGACATGGTTTATACTTTCTAAATCAATAAACTTGGTAAGAACAGTTAAGTATTGCAACTTTTGATTAACTGAAGTCTGACTGTGGGAAATTATAGAGAAAAAAGAATCCACATAAAAACAGAATTTTAAAGCTGGAAATGAATCTCAGAGGCTGCTTGTTCAGTGTTTGCCAAAGACAATATCAGACCCCAAGTATGTCATGAGCATGTAGACCTCTAATTGTATCACAACAGGTCTACTAGAAATGTTTCCAAAGCCAAGTAGCTTCAATTAAATGGGTAGCAATGACAAAGCCTGAATTAAACAGCCTCCTGTGATTTTCTTTCATAGGAGGTATATACTAACATATGTAGAGAATCACTAGAAGAGGCAAGCAATCTGCAGGCTTTGCTAGACTTATTTCCTGATCGACCCCTCTGTCTAGAATATATTTTAGTTTATATAATATATCTTAGTGGGATTGGTTTTCTTCAGCCCTCATGTTGGGGATTGCTTTTCTGGTCCTATTGCTTTTCCAAAGTAAATTGTGACCCAGTGTGAACATGTGGATTGCTTAAGGGCACAAGTGAAAACTAGAGTTAAATCTCTGAATTTTCAATTCAATATTCTGTCTACTGCGTTCAGATTTCAAATTTGGAGGTAGCAATGTAGAAATAGACACATACATGAAGTAGGAAGCATCTTAGATATGTGTGTGTATATTACATATTCTATACGTTCAAATAAGATTTATATCTGAAATATATATTATACATGCAATATATAGTATTGTACATATAAAAAAAAAAAAAAAAGCACAAAGACACGCTCTTCCAGTTATTAAATCTTATGGTAGTAATGAAGACAGTGTCATATTATTGTAAGGGTAAACAAAAAAGTCAGTAAAACAAAATACAGAGTTATCGACTTATTAGATTTATTATGATTTTGACACTGCTGGACAGTATGCAAATGATTCTCATTTTTTCTGGGTTTCATTTTTTAAATTGAAGAATAGTTGATTTACAATATTGTGTAAGTTTCAGATACACATCATAGTGTTTCTGTTTGTTTCTTTTACAGATTATATTCCACCATAGGTTATTACAAGATAGTGGGTATCCTTCCCCATGCTATGCAGTAAAGCCCTGTTGCTTGTCTGTTTAATGTATTAGTCCCATGCTCCTAGTTTGTCCCTCCCCATATTTTCTCCCCTTTGGTAGCCCCTTTGGTAGTTTTGTTTTCTATATCTGTGACTCTGTTTCTGTTTTTTATATACATTTATTTGTATTATATTTTAGATTGCACATATAAGTGATATCATATAGTATTTGTTTTTCTTTGACTTATTTCACTATGCATATTCTCTAGATCTATCCACGTTGCTGAAAATGGCAGTATTTCACTTTACGGCCATATAATATTCCATTCACTTCTTTTTTTTTTTTTCTGTTTTATATCTTTATTTTTCTGTTTTACATCTTTACTTAACATGTTTATTTTTATTTTTACTTTATTTTACTTTACAATACCGTATTGGTTTTGCCACACTTCACTTCATAATCCAGTAATCTGTTGATGGGCACTTGGGTTGCTTCCTGTCATGGCTCTTGTACATAGTACTACTGTGAACACTGGAGAGCATGTATCTTTTTAAATTAGTGTTTTCATTTACTCCAGATATATACCCAGGAGTGGAACTGCTGGATCAATGGTAGTTCTGTTTTCAGTTTTTTTAAGGAACTTCCATACCGTTTTCCTTAGTGGCTGCACCAATTTATATTCCCATCAATAGTGTATGAGTGTTCCCTTTCTTAACGTCATCTCCAACATTTGTTATTTATAGACTTTTTGGTCGGTGGTTCTGTGTCAGTCAATTGAAAACTGTAAATGAGATAATACATCTCTAATGCCCATAAAACACAAAGTAGGAAAATATAGGAAATATATAGGAAAATTCTTTTCCTATGGTGAAATGAAAAGCAATAAACATACTATGAGCTATTATTTTTAAAATATTTGTAACATAACATTTTTCTAAAGTGTACATGAAAATCCATAACCCAAATTGAAACATTAAGATGTCTGATTGTATTAAAATTACGAACTCATTAAAGAACCTCATGAAAGCTAACAGCAAGCCAAAACAGGAAAACAGGTAAGTAAGTCCTATACATCAGTAATAAAGAAAAATGGAACTTAATTAAGTCAAGACTTGATCAGAATTTTACAAAAAGGAAATTCCAACTAGGTACTGGAAAGTTCTTAAAATCTTCAGTAAGCAGAAACATGTAAATTAAAACCTCGTGTAATACCACATGCCTATCAGAATGACTAAAATTAAAAAGCCTGACAAGACCATCTATTGGAGGGTATGTAAAACAGCAGAGATACTTGTATGTTGTTGGTAGTGGTATAAATTGGTACAACCTCTTTGGCAATTTATTTAGGATCATTTATTAAAATTGAATATACTCAAATTCTATAACACAGCAATTCTATTCCTAGGTATGTGACCAACACTTTTGCTTTCAAATATGCATTAATGTGTGTGTTCAAGGATGTTCATAGTATTAACACATATTAACCTTAAATTTGAAACAACATATGTCCATCAACAGAAGAATGGATAAATAAGTTGTGGTATGTGTGTCAATGAATACTGTATAACAATGAATTATTGCAAATGAGTGACTACATTTATACCTGACAATGTGGTCTAATATCACAAATATACTGATAATTGAAAGAAGCCAGACACAAAAGCATGCTTGAAATATGAGTCAATTTATACATATTTCCACAATGAGCTAATATAAAATATATTGTTTTGGAAGCATCCTTATAAGGTGAAGAATAGAAGTAGAAAAAAGTATGAAAAGAAAAAGTGGTTTTTATTTTTATAGAAAAGTAAGGTGCTGGTTATTGGGTTATTTCCTGACATTGGTTTGGTAGCTAAGTGGCTGTTGGCTTTATATTCATTAATTAATCTTTAGTTTTATGTCTTATGTTCTTTTCTGCATGTATGTGTTATATTTTACAATAAAAAGAAAATTTAAAAAACCATATCTGCTCTCCCCACCCTTCCTGAAACCAAGAGAATGAATGGCCCAAGCAGACTCAACTGCCCTGCCCCTTCCATCTGATAAAAGGGAAATCACATGCCTGAATCAAAGGCTACTTGTAAGTTAATAATAAATGTCTTTTGCTTCTTCCTGATTCCTGAGCAGTCTTCTTAGTTTTGATTCTACTTCAGATGCAGATTGGAGAAAATGATGGCTCTAAATCTGAAGCCCCCTAGTTTTAGAACTCTTATGATGAGTTCAAATATGAAGAATTTTTAAAGATCTCCAAAATTATTGGGCTTCATAGGGGTTACATTTAGAAGACTGTTCTTCCTTACTAAAATTCCACAAGCTACATGGGGGATGGAATGGAAGGAGGAGTTGGTTAGTTTATCCTCACCACTGACACAATCAAATCCTACATGCACTTCCCTGGATTCCAGGGAATTCTGAGGAAGTCACCCAAGTTGCCTTTTGTCTCTCCTTATACCCTGTATCCCCTTCCCTGTAGTGCTCATGCCCAGTGTCCCCATGCCCTGGTAATGCAGGGCTGTTATCTTGTTCTGATACTAACTGGAACTAAATCAAGTAGCTGCGTCTTGATCGTTACTGTCAGACCCAAGTATTTATCTCTGCTGTGCTCAATCTATTGCTGATCTCTCTGAAGAGTTCATTATGTTGTAGGAAATTTCTTGAAACCCAAGCCAAAGAGCTTCTTCCTGATTCCTGAGCAGTCTTCTTAGTTTTGATTCTACTTCAGATGCAGATTGGAGAAAATGATGGCTCTAAACCTGAAGCCCCCTAGTTTTAGAACTCTTATGATGAGTTCGAATATGAAGAATTTTTAAAGATCTCCAAAATTATTGGGCTTCATAGGGGTTACATTTAGAAGACTATTCTTCCTTACTAAAATTCCACAAGCTAAGTGAGGGATGGAATGGCAGGAGGAGTTGGTTAGTTTATCCTCACCACTGACACAATCAAATCCTACATGCACCTCCCTGGATTCCAGGGAATTCTGAGGAAGTCACCCAAGTTGCCTTTTGTCTCTCCTTATATCCTGTATCCCCTTCCCTGTAATGCTCATGCCCAGTGTCCCCATGCCCTGGTAATGCAGGGCTGTTATCTTGTTCTGATACTAACTAGAACTAAATCAAGTAGCTGCGTCTTGATCCTTACTGTCAGACCCAAGTATTTATGTCTGCTGTGCTCAATCTATTGCTGATCTCTCTGAAGAGTTCATTATGTTGTAGGAAATTTCTTGAAACCCAAGCCAAAGCATTGTTATCTTACTTGGCAGTTAGATCACAGCCCCAGATATTCTGAGCTTGCTACCTTTTCTTTTGAAATTTCTATGGCTCCCCTAGGTTACAGACCCCATATTAGTTAATGTACCTAGAAATTGCACCTCCCCTAATGTCCCAAGGTTCTACAGATACAGTTGGCTGTCCATATGCATGAATGTGGAACTTGTGGGCAAGGGGGGATGACTGTGCTGTACCATTTTATATCACGGACTTGAGCATCCTCAAATTTTCGTGTCTCTGTGGGAGAGTGGGAGATGGAGGGGAGTTCCTGGAACCAATACCCCATGGATGCCAATGGATGAGTGTATACAGAAGTTCTTAAATCATAGCTACATGTTTCATGTCACTCTGGCCCAACTTGTTCCAGTTGAAGTAGCATCTTTTGATTTTTCCAGTTAGTGAGTCTAGCATCAAAAGCTATGCATTATTATCCAGAATGAGAGTGAATGATCACACCTATAAAGTCCTAAATGACTTAGCTTCATTTCCTCCAGTGCTCTCTCTCACATGTTATACCAGATAAACTGGATTCTTTAAATAGCCCATATGCACATTTCATGTCACTCTGACCCAACTTGTTCCAGTTGAAGTAGCATCTTTTGATTTTTCCAGTTAGTGAGTCTAGCATCAAATGCTATGCATTATTATCCAGAATGAGAGTGAATGATCACACCTAAAAAGTCCTAAATGACTTAGCTTCATTTCCTCCAGTGCTCTCTCTCACATATTATATCAGATAAACTGGATTCTTTGAATAGCCCATATGCACACAGATATCTGCATGATTCTGCCTCACTCACATCCTTCAAGCTTCACATCTTTGTTCAATTCTCACCTCATCAGTAAGAAATTTCCCAAGCTATTTAGAAGTCCAACCTACCACATTCACTGTCCCTTATTCTGCTTAATTTTCCTCTGTAGCACTTATTATTATCTGACATACTGCATTTTTACTTGTTTATGATGTCTTTCTTCCACTAGGATGTAATTTCCACTACAATGAGTATTTTTTGCTCTTCCTTTTTTAATTGTATCGATATATTCATAACACAAAGAACTATTATGGGCCCATAATACACTGATCAGATGTAAATGTATTAAATTGATGAAATGTAACTTGCATGAGAAGTTAAATTTAGGAAATAATACCAAAAAAGATCATCTTTTGAAAAAGAGAATTTTATTTTCAATTCACATTTTGAGTTACTGTCAATGAATTTTATAGGAAACTTTGTTTTATATGTGTTGCTGAAGTGATTATATATACTTTGTGATTCTTGGGTCTTTTCTTCTCAGGTTTAGGCATTAAACAACCCTTGGGACATATCGATTTTTATCCAAATGGAGGGAAAAAGCAACCTGGCTGTCCTAAATCAATTTTTTCAGGTATACAAAAAATATTTTAGAATATATTGTGGATGCTTCAAAAGAATGAAAGAAAATCCTTTTTTTTTTTTTTCTTTTTAATCTGTGGTCAACAATTTTTCACCACTGATCATCATTCAGGAGTTACTGGTGGAAATGGTCTAATTTGATCCTTCTGAGTTCATAAATGTTAACAGTAGACATCTCATTTGATTATGGATGAAACCTATTATCTTATAGTCTCAACATTTTTAGTTTATCAGTTTAAACATTAGAAGTTATGTCAGTGAAGAAGCATGTGTAGCCAAAGTATCATATAACACAAGTTTGGTTTCAGGATTTAATTTTTACCATTGTTGTTGTTGCTGAGTTGCTAAGTTGTGACTGACTGTCTTGTGACCCCATAGACTATAACCCACCAGGCTCCTCTGTCCATGGGGTTTCCCAGGCAAGAATACTGGAGTGGTTGCCATTTTCTTCTCCAACCATTACCATAGTTTTATTGTGTTATTCACAGATTTTGAACTTTTGCACTTTGTCATTCTGTTCATAAAGAGCTAAACAACTGCTCTCTGTGTGGAATTTGGCTTATTTTAGAGCCACAGTGAGAAATGTCCTGAGATCTACAGTGAAAACTGGTCAAGAACCATATCTTTAAAGGACCATAGTTTTATTGTGTTATTCACAGATTTTGAACTTTTGCACTTTGTCATTCTGTTCATAAAGAGCTAAACAACTGCTCTCTGTGTGGAATTTGGCTTATTTTAGAGCCACAGTGAGAAATGTCCTGAGATCTACAGTGAAAACTGGTCAAGAACCATATCTTTAAAGGCCACAAAAACTAGAGTAGTTTAATCAAAGGAACAGGAATGTGAGAAGTTAGGAAAGGAAAGGGACATGATAAATCTTTAATGTCACCTGTTTGCACAGGTTATCTTTGACATTGAGTAGGAATGTTAGGGGTGAGAGTTTAGAAGGGAGTGATGTGTACACTAATAATTAAATATGGTAGCACTGTGTGTGTAATTTGTCAAAGTACTGAAATTAAACATTTTTGCTACTTTAATTACTTTAGAAAACTTTCTTATATATCTCAAGTAAAAGGTATACTATATTTAAGCTTTCAATGGTACCATTTATTAAGTTGCCTGAGATAAAACTGCACTGTAGTCAGCATTGTGATATTCACACAGTGCACAGAATTAGGTAGAATTTAATCTTTAATTTTTTTTCTAATTTACTTGGACTTGATCTAACTGCTTGATTTTTAACACTTAAGGACTTGAATTTATTAAATGCGACCACCAGAGAGCAGTTTACTTATTCATGGCAGCTTTGGAAACGAGCTGCAATTTTATTTCATTTTTTTGTCGTTCATACAAAGATTATAAGACTGGTTTATGTGCGGATTGTGCTGACTTTAAGGAAAAATCATGTCCTAAACTAGGTAAGAGAGATTGTTATAATTACTCTAATTCTTTGTGGAAAGTGAACAACATAATTGTGTTATTATTTTCTTCTGGAAGCTTTCATGTTTACTTGTTAATATACTAACATTTTTTGAAAAAGTCTTCTGTAGGACAGAGAAAATAACTCATTTCCTAGTAAATGTTTTTAAGGTTCTTATTGAGAGGAACTTGGTCAACCTCTCTTCCATGCTGCATGTAGTGTATGCATGTGGTGGCCTCTTGATGATCGTTGTTCTTAATACACAGAAGGATCTATCATCCATCTATATTTCCACTAAAGAAAGAAACTTATTCTTATTTAGTGATGCTGTTAGTTTGTATTTTTAAGGGAAGTCTTAAGAAGTGAAGAGGTATGAGCCATGGTTAGCTTTGCATTTGTTATTTAGCAAGTAGATATAAATCAGACATGGTTTATACTTTCTAAATCAATAAACTTGGTAAGAACAGTTAAGTATTGCAACTTTTGATTAACTGAAGTCTGACTGTGGGAAATTATAGAGAAAAAAGAATCCACATAAAAACAGAATTTTAAAGCTGGAAATGAATCTCAGAGGCTGCTTGTTCAGTGTTTGCCAAAGACAAGACCAGACCCCAAGTATGTCATGAGCATGTAGACCTCTAATTGTATCATGACAGGCCTACTAGAAATGTTTCCAAAGCCAAGTAGCTTCAATTAAATGGGTAGCAATGACAAAGTCTGAATTAAACAGCCTCCTGTGATTTTCTTTCATAGGAGGTATATACTAACATATGTAGAGAATCACTAGAAGAGGCAAGCAATCTGCAGGCTTTGCCAGACTTATTTCCTCATAGACCCCTCTGTCTAGAATATATTTTAGTTTATATAATATATCTTAGTGGGATTGGTTTTCTTCAGGCCCCATGTTGGGGATTGCTTTTCTTGTCCTATTGCTTTTCCAAAGTAAATTGTGACCCAGTGTGAACATGTGGATTGCTAAAGGGCACAAGTGAAAACTAGAGTTAAATCTCTGAATTTTCAATTCAATATTCTGTCTACTGCATTCAGATTTCAAATTTGGAGGTAGCAATGTAGAAATAGAAACATACATGAAGTAGGAAACATCTTAGATATGTGTGTGTGTATTACATATTCTATAGGTACAGATAAGATTTATATCTGAAATATATATTATACATACAATATATAGTATTGTGTATATATATATATATAGCAGAGATGATATATATATTTCACATATAATAGAGGTGATATCTATACTGTATACCTTGTATGTATAATGTGTACATATACATGCTGTATCAGC
>SJYT01042114.1:56730-72404 GCA_006410635.1 Cephalophus harveyi
CAGCTTTAGCATCATTCCTTCCAAAGAAATCCCAGGGCTGATCTCCTTCAGAATGGACTGGTTGGATCTCCTTGCAGTCCAAGGGACTCTCAAGAGTCTTCTCCAACACCACAGTTCAAAAGCATCAATTCTTCGGTGCTCAGCTTTCTTCACAGTCCAACTCTCACATCCATACTAAGGGCAGCTTATTAGCCACCTTAATTCCATTTGCATTCTTAATTATTCTTTGCCATTTCAGGTAACATATTCACAGGTTCCAGAGATTAGGACATGGACATATTTGGGGAGATCTACTACCGTTAAATATACATATGTGAGTTTTCACAGTCTACTGGTATCAATATTTACTACTTCAAGTGAAATGTGAGAACTTCACTTCCATTTAGGTTACTTTACATTCTCCACTTTTTAATATCATTATCTCGAATATCAGATCATGTGATAATTTTTATTTCAAGTATCAAATATGATTTATAAATCCACAAGGGTAAGGATAATTCATTGTGAAAGTGCTAGTCACTCAGTCCTCTGCAACCCCATGGTCTGTAGCCCACCAGGCTCCTCTGTCCATGGAATTCTCCAGGCAAGATACTGAAGTGGGCTGCCATTCCCTTCTTCAGGGGATCTTCCCAACCCAGGGATCGAACCCAGGCCTCCCTCATTGCACGCAGATTCTTTACAGTCTGAGCTCCCAGAGAAGCCCACTTTATTGTGTGTACCCATTTTTTTTCTTTTCCCATTTCCCCCTTTTTTTTTCTGCCTGCCAAGTCGCTCCAGTCGTGTCTGACTCTGTGCGACCCCATAGACGGCAGCCAGGCTCCCCCGCCCCTGGGATTCTCCAGGCAAGAACACTGGAGTGGGTTGCCATTTCCTTCTCCAATGCATGAAAGTGAAAAGTGAAAGTGAACTCACTGAGTCGTGTCCAGCTTTCAGCAACCCCATGGACTGCAGCCTGCCAGGCTCCTCCGTTCATGGGATTTTCCAGGCAAGAGTACTGAAGTGGGGTGCCATTACTCCAGAATTATTTACTTCATCAATTCCTCTGTGTTCTTTCTTACAATATGTAAGAATGAGTCTGCTAAAGAGAAATTCTGTGTTTTCTTTGAAAATGTCTCTATTCCTCCTTTATTCTCAAAGTAGAGTTTTTCTGTGTATAAGAATTAGAGTTGAGTTCCTTCTTTTAGCACTTGAAAAATGTTGTTATCTCTTCCTTTTGGCGTCTGTGGTTTCAGATTCATTGTAACTCAATTGGTTGTTCTCCTGTAGATAACACATCATTTCTCTTTGGCCGCTTTCAGGATATTTTTCTGTTTTCTTTTAGTGTTCTGAAGCTTGATTATAATTTTTTTTGCTATAGTCTGACAGGTCCCCGGGGCTCTGTCCATTTTTTTCTCAGTCTGTTTTTTCTCTGTTTTCAGATTGAGTGGCAGATTGATCTGTCATCCAGTTCACTGATTTCTGTCCTCTATTATTTTCACTCTACTACTGAGACTATACTGTTCATGGGGTTCTCAAGGCAAGAATACTGAAGTGGCTTGCCATTCCCTTCTCCAGTGGACCACGTTCTGTCAAGTTCAATCCAAGTCTCTATTAAAATTAAATGAAAAATGTTTGTGTTATTTCAAAATAAATATTCATGCCACATTTTGTCGTAGAAAACTCTCATCACTCTGCTCTTCAAAATTCGCCCTTCAGAACAAGGTGGATTTTGTTTTTTCCAGAATTTATGTACCATAACCCTGGAGGATTTTTCATGTAAATTTATGGAGCACCTTAACCAATAGGGACTTGTAAATTTAAATTCTGTGTTACCTGGAGTTTATTTTAGTCTCAGGGAATTTTTTTTTTTTTCCACTTAAGACTAATACACAACCAGTAGGAAGAATTTTCCAAGTTTCTCTTTCAATGACAAAGTAGAGAGTTAAGGTCCCTGGCTCTGGGCAGGGTTTTTCATTTCGGCTCCATCGCTCAGTGTTGCACGCAAGTTCATACTTCCGTCTCTGTCTCCATGCTACAACCAGTTCTCAAGTCCTTTAGAGACCCAGGGCTTCAATTGTTAAGACTTGCCTTTAATTTCTCTTCATTGCTGCCTCCTAGTATTTGGTCTTTCTTCATCTGTGCTTGGTTATATATCTAATTTATGAATTTTAACCCAGAATTTCTATGTAATTATACCAGGAGTCAGGGTAATTATGTAACATCTCAATATATCATACTTCCAGGAATCATCTGAGCAATATGAGTACCCACTTTTTTGGGTGAGGGGACCAAGATATTTTATCTAATGCTGGGCAGTCACTGCAAAGTAAAAAGTGATCCTTTATGTCTTTTGTGCTATCAATTGATAAGGGCCAATTACTTTGAGGTGTACTAAGGATCTAAGTACTCTTAACTGTTTAATAGAAACATTTAACAGCTAGCATGCACAATTTTTGTACATGTGTATCTCAGAAGAAAAGTCCATCTATTCCACATTCTGTTTATATACATTGTCTTCCAAGAGTTTTGCACAATACTTGGGAAAATCCACAGAGAGTAGGAAATTTCTGTGTAGCCCAGACAATAATGGGTGAAGGGATGAGTTCAGCATCTTTTCCTCTGAAAGTTATATCAATTTTTGTAATGACATTTTGAAAAAGAGATACTATGATCTCACTCTATATAGGATTGTCTAATTTTATTGTCTGGCTGCCCTGGTGGCTCAGTGGCAAAGAATCCATCTGTCAGTGCAGGAGGTGAGGGTTCCATCCCTGGCTTGGGAAGATCCGCTGGAGAATGAAATGGCAACCCACTCCAGTCTTCTTGCTTGGAAAATACCATGGACAGAGGAGCCTGGCAGGCCATGGTCCATGGAGTCACAAAAGAATTGGACCTGGCTTAGTGACTAAGTAACAATTTTACTGTCATTCCTGAACAGCCAGTGAAATTAGGAATTATATATGTCAAGCAAATATAGGTAGGACTATTAATCATATAATTAAGGAACCTTATAATATTTACTTTAGATGTACTGATAGAGAAAAATTAATTCACCTAAATTCCTATATTTTTTGGTTTTGAGACCAGTTAGTATTTACTAATTATTTGACCAACTTTTCACCATACTCATGACTGACTGGCAAGCTTTCATTCCTCATTTTTTCAAGACTAGTGAAAATTTAACAAGAGGGAAAATCTATTACCTGTGTACCAAATGAGTGCCTTTCAATATTATTTGCAGATATAATATGTGCGTAGATTACATAAATATATATTTAAATGTATACCTGCACCAAAATAAAGTTTAAAAATAACATGAATTGCATTCCATATTTTTGTTTTGTAGCCTATTATTTTGTCCTCAGTATAATTGTTCTGGATAAAAATATGAAGGATGGCTATGTTACATTTAAATTATTAAACCAACTTGGAATCGTTGAAGAGCCAAGGCTCTATGAGTAAGTATAATTTAGTGTCTCTTTCTTTTGTAAGATATATTTTCTCAAGCACCCACTTTGCAATATACTCCAAGCAGTATAAATTTTCTATGCAGTGAGTCTTAAATTGTTAAATATTAAATGGATCTCTGGTTGTCATATTCTAATTCACTCATTCTATGAATGGAGATATAAAATATGGAAGAAATGAAATAATTTGTTCATGTTATACATCTAGCTACTGCAAGAATTAAAAGAAAAAAACTTTCCACCTAATTTTGAGCACTGCTAGGACTTGTTATAATAACAATTGATATTATTCCATAATATTGAGTTGGCCAAAAAAGTTCTTCCACATTTTTCTGTAACATCTTGTGGAAAAACCCAAATGAACTTTTTTGACCAACCCAATAGTTTATTACTTTAAATTGCTTAAAATTGTGTATATATGTATATACCCATGCACACATATATTTGTGATTCATTACTTATTCTTATCAGACACATGCTTTGTTAGCTTTTAAATTTACATACTCAACAAGTGTTATTTAGCACCAACCAAATGTATTCAGGTGTTTCACTAAATAATGGGGATCCAAACTGAAATAGCAATGTTACCATTCTCGAGGAGGTCACAGAATATGCATTAGTCTCTGGAGGAGACTAATGCATAATTACAGGTTTCAGTAATAAGTTTAGAGTAACAGAACACTCATGAGCTCTGGGAGTCCAGAGAGAGAAGCAAGGAAATGTTCAAAAGGATGGTATTATCATCAGGGAATGGATAAGGGTGCTTTCAAAGGCATGGAGATAGTGGCTGAGTTCAGTAACAGCACACAGACTGTGGTCCTAGAGTAATTGTTTCAAGCTTGTTCAGAAGGCAAACACATTATGACTCTTGATTTCAAAGAATCATGTTCTGTGCAGAATATTATTTTAAATACTGATGCATTTTATTCAAATACCTGATGAGTACATTTTTTCATGAAAAATGTAAAAATATGAAACCCATACACAAGGTAAATCTGTCCATCTAACCTGACTAATGTCCTTCATGTTTTTCTATTAATAATTCTTTGCTAATGAATTTAGTCATGCTTTGGGATATTAACTGTTTTAGGTGCTATGGGAGTGAGAGACTTTTAAACGATCTTTTATTTCCCTTTTCAAAATTAAAATAGGAGTATTTTCTTGCTGGAGAAAATGTGCTATACAGTAGAAAGTGAAAATAATCTATAATTACATCATGCAGGGATATTCCCATTTACCAGTTAGCTTCTCCTTTTCCTCCTCCTCCTGTTTCTCCTTCCCTTCCACCCCAACCTGTTCCTTTTCCTCCTCTTTCTTACTCTTATACATGCCCCTGTGCATGCATATGTTATTTTTTCACTTAGCAAAATTAGGATATTTTTGCAAATGTGTTCTGCTTTCTGATTTTTATACTGAATGATATAGCTTTTTTTTTTTACCATGTCACTAAAAATCACTTACACATTGTAATATGATGCCATATATATTGATATGCCAATATAGGATTTAAAACCAAGTGTCAATATTGTGTATTCAGGTTAGATTGACTCCTCACATGGCGAGTAATGGGGATTAGTGTGAAACAGGTGCAGAGTGGTGGCTATCATAATAATTTATATGAAAGATAATGGGGGCTTGGATCAAGTCAGTGGAAGTGGGATTTTAGGATTTAGAATAGATTTGTTTTTGTGATTAATTAAATGTGAAAGTGAAGGGAACAGTGATTAGGAGTGACTTTGAGCTTTAAATTTGGTGCCTGTTTGAATTATGGTGTCCTTCACTGAGCTAGGAGATATAAGGAGAGGAACCAATATAACCATTCAATAACATTTCTTGAACTATACTAGAAATTAAGGACAAATTTAGGGAAAATTAGATTTCTGTTCCTTCATGCTTTTAGTCTAGTGAGCAGATAGAGTTTGCAAACACAGTAAGTTCCCTACATATAGATGAGTTCCATTCCGAGAGTGTGTTCATAAGTCCAACAAAGTTAGCCTAGGTACCCAACTAACACAATCGGCTACCTAGTACTGTACTGTAAGGTTTATAATGAGGGGGATTCAGGATTGGGAGCTCATATACACTCCTGGTGGATTCATGTCAATATATGGCAAAACCAATACGGTATTGTAAAGTAAAATAAAGTAAAAATAAAATAAAAAAAAATACATAAAACACAAGCAGACAAAAAAAATAAAGAAGACATTTTTAATCTTACAGTGCAGTACTTTGAAAAGTACAGTAGTTCCAGCCACGTCTCTGCTGCCTTACACTTGCTTTTACGTCCTGCTTGAGATAACGATGCTGTGCTCCTGTACTCCACACAGTGCTTTTGTGTACTTTATTGGGCACAGCTACTTGTAGAAGATTACTGCATGTGGCAGTGTACACCAGACACATGAACTAACATGTGACTGGACATGAGAACACATGTTCACATCTTTGAAACTTCACAACTTGAAGATTCGTATATGGGGAACTTCCTATACATAATACAAATAAAATAATGATATTCACTATTTCTGTTTCCAAACAACTTTTAATATCTATATTGAGGTCTGGAGAAGGAAACAGCAACGCACACCAGTATTCTTCCCTGGAGAATCCCATGGACTGAGGAGCCTGGTGGCTACAGTCCATGGGGTCACAAGAATTAGACATGACTTAGTGACTAAATCACCACCACCATATTGAGCTAGGCACTGTACTAGGAGCTGAATATACTAGGATGAGAAAAACATCATACTACCCTCGTTAAATTTATAGTCTAATAAAGGATATAAAATAAACGAGTAGTGATAATATTATGTAAATAAGATCTGTCTGTGAAAAGTGTCTAGAGGCAAATCATAGAACATATGGGAACATAAAATAGTGGAGTCACTAAAGCTTTTTCTAAGGACTTTTAATATTTGTTGAGACAAAACTGAGGAGCTGAAGTTAATCTGCTCTGCTGATTGCAGGCAGAGGGGCCAACAAAGGCAAAACTCCTGAAGCAGGAGGAAGTGTAGTCCATTTCAGGAGCTGAAGGAACTTTAATATGACTGAGAACAGAGGCAGGGAAAGGAAGAAAATGATGAGACAGAAAGCACCCAGATTTTGTAGGAATTAGAATTTGTAGGACATGTTCAAGGGTTTTTATTTTAGTCACTGAGCAAATGAAAACCAATAAAGTGTTTCCTTTGGGGCAGTCTGGATAGAGCCAGGACTGAGGTTTTGTTTTGGAAAAACAGTTTGACCAGAGTGGATTGGAGAGTGAAACGACAGGATGCTTTTGCAAGAATAAAGGCACAGAACAATGATGCCCTGAGATAAAGTGTTTTCAGTGGAAATGAAAAAATGAGGATGAGGATGGATGCAAAGAAGATTCAAGATATCCCATAGAGTATAGGCACATAGGGTAGATTAGATGTAGGAGTTGAAAGAGAGGACGATCTGAAGGGTGAAGTCTAGTTGTCTGGTATGGACAGTGCATTGTGGTTCCATGTAAAATTATAAGGAAATTTCTAAGCTATAAGGTTTTTGGTGAGTGTTGGGGAAGATGTCATTAAATTTGAACTTACTGAGCTTTAGGCATTCTTGAGATATCCAAGTAGACATGGTGAATAACAGTTGTCTGGGTCTCATTAGACAGGGCTCAGCTGGAGGTAGAGACATGGCGATCAGGAGCAAACAGTCGGTATTTGGAATGAATGGAGTAGATAGGAGTTTTGGGGGGAAGACAACATGTTTCCATCTGGATACGCTGACTTTGAAGTATCTCTGAGAAATCTAGGTAAGTTCTTGGACAGAGTTAGAGATGTGACTAATGACATGTTCTGTGAAAGAGGAGGTAGTCACTCTGACAGGGGTGGGTTTTGAGGGGAGTGATAAGGTTCTTGGGGTCTAGATGCTTTGGAGAATCCAAAGGAGAGGGTAACAGGCCAAATATAAGATGGCACAAGTGCTGAGTGTGCCGCCGGTTGCTTTTCAGCCATTCTGTGTGTGACAGTTGCCTCAAACAAAGAAATTATTTAACAGATTTTTTAAAAAATTTCCGGTCCTCTACTTTTCCTTTCCCTTCCCTGCTCCCCTTTTCCTTCTCTTCTCTCCTTCCTTCGTTCCTTCCTTCTTTCCTTTGTATCTCCTACCCATCCTCTCTCCCCTCCTCCTTCCCTTTCTTTCCTCCTCCTCTTCTTTCTTATTTTTCCTCCTCCTCCCTTGTTCTTTCCTTTAGAGGCAGGCAGACCCATGATATGACAAAGTGGCACAGAACAGGAAAGGATTATTATTTGTGGGTCCAGTCCATTCAAAGAATGGTGATAGCTGTTCAGGGGCTTATAAAAAGTAGCAAAATATGGATTCTCTAATCTTAGACAAGTGTAGAATCTAGACACCGAGGCGGAAAGACAAGACATCCCAATTTTTCTCCAAAATATTTTCCCCAAGTATTTCAATGTGGGAGTTACATATCTTTTTACTTTATCTTGTTTTTAATTAGTTTATATTATTTTAATAAGTGTCACATATTTTATTGTTTGGCCTTTTCACTGTAAGATTGGTATTTCTACCTAACACTGATAAGGTTATATTGATTTTAAATTTGTTTTACATTTCAAATTACTAATATGATGAGATATCAAATTTTATATTTAGGAGGCACAAAATATTTTACAAACTTCAAGAATTCAAGATTCTTGGTCAATTTTTAAATGATGTTGCAAATATTTCAAGCATTGGTTTGACATATTTTCAAAGTTCAAATCAACAATGTTCCACGTGCAAATACACTATTCAGCTTCTCAAGCTAAAATCACTTACATATCCAGAAAGGTAAGAAAACTAAACTCTAATTCCAATGTTATCTTTTAAACTTGGAAATATTCCTTTGCTAAGGAGTGGTTTAAAAATTCTTGTACTCAAATGTTTACTGTATATTTTAGATTATATTTATAAAAACAGTAGACAATCTAAAAGGTATATACAATTTTTTGGCTTAAATGAGATTTATTTTGGAATCACATTACCCAAGCAGAGAAAAAAGATATATAATTACTTTACAAGATACAGTAAACATGAAAAAAGTTAAACATATATCTGCCTTAGAATTTTAACAGTTATTTCAATAGGGTTCTGGATTGCTAAAAATGTCTCTTCCTTTGTTGACTGCAACACTTTTTCTTTATTTCTCTTTATGTTCCTATATTTATATACTTGATTTCCCAATTACCTTTTTGTGAATGTTGAATATAGTAAATAAGAATTTTTGGAGAATAAAAATGATAAAAATGGTAAGTGGTAAGAATATTCATTTAGATGAGATCTGTATTCACAGAGGGGGGCTGGAAAATTCTTTGAAATAATTTATAAATTATTTTGTAAGCTTTTGGCATGAGAATATTTAGTCATTCAAAAGTTAATGAGTGAAAAGTTATTGTAATGGAAAAAAGTCAAAGGGTAATTTTACTTTTGCCATTGACTGAAATACTTACAAAAATATCGAATATATGGGCATCATCAGTTAGGAATATTAGCAACACCATTGCCTGACAAGTATATCAGGGACAGAAAGAAACTTTGGTGGCAGGGAGGGCAGTCATATATAAAGGACTAGAGCTGCAAGATTTTTAATCTTCATCTGATCTATATATCTATTATTTTAACTATGTAAAGTCTATACTAAATATAAGAGTAGAAACTATATTTGTAGTGCTCAAAAAATAGATCTTAGGTCAAGTTTATTGCACCATCATATTCCCCTGGTCTTCTCCATTAATACTTCTCTGAGCCTCAGGATGGTAAATATAAATAAAGAAGTGTAGTTGTTGTAGTTTTACATGCTCTGTTTCTGGCACTTAAAAGGTATCAATACACCCCCACTGTACAGATTTCACCAAATAACTTGCTCATTAAAGATCTCCCACTCTTCAAAGGTAAAGCAAGAGGCCAGCTCTGCCCACTTTGTCTAACTAACTTATTCATTGTTGTCATTGTGGTAAGAAAACTTCAAGTGAGATCTACTTTCTTGGCAAAGTTTTAAGTGCACAATACAGTGTTTAGAATAGGCACGAGGTTTACAGCAGGCAAAAACAAGCAAACGAAAACCTATACAAGGCTTTCCTGGCAGCTCAGTAGTAAAGCATCTGCCTACCAATGCAGGAGACCTGGGTTCGATCCCTGATCCCTGATCCCGTGGGATTCCACATGCCCGGAGCAACTAAGTCTGTATGCCACAACTACTGAGCTTGTGCCCTAGAGCTTAGGAGCCACAACTACTGAGCCCGTGCAACTACTGGAGCCTGAAGCCCTGCAACGAGAGAAGCCACTGCAATGAGAAGCCTGCACAGAGCAACTAGAGAGTAGCCCTTGTTCACCACAGCTAGAGAAAAGCATGTGTAGCAACAAGACCCAACACAGACATTAGTAAATAGGATGTTTTTTTAAAAAAGACTGCACTTCCACTGTAGGGGGTGAGGGTTCAAAAAAAAAAAAAAAAACTTACAAAAGACAGAAAATCCAACCACAAATTCCTAAAGATAAAGGTGATGTGTGCATGCTAAGTTGCTTCAGTCATGTCTGACTCTGTGACCCAATGGACTGTAGCCAGCCAGGCCCCTCTGTTCATGGGATTCTCTAGGCAAGAACATTGGAGTGGGTTGCTGTTTTCTACTCCAGGGTATCTTCCTGACCCGCGGATCAAACCTGCATCTCTTTTTTCTCCTGCATTGGCAGGTGAGTTCTTTATCACTACGGCTGCCTGGGAAGCCCAGGGGGCTATGTAGTTGTAATTGAAAATCCTGTGGAAGATGTGGCTTCTGGCTTGGCTGCATTCAGAAGATGAAGGATTTTTGCATGGCATCTCTTGGCTCAGGCATTAACATTGCTTCCTTCTCAGTCTTCATGGTATCAAGTCAGTTGCCCATACCTACTTGATTCCAAGTTCAAATCCCACAGGAAAAGAAATAAAGTTTTAAGATCCCACGGTATCACACTGGTTTTCATTGGGCAAATTCATATCTCTGAACCTCACACTGTGTTCAGGGAATTCGATTCTTCTGATTGTCCAGGGAAATAAGTTCCTTCATTGGTTTATGCTTAGCTTTGAGACAAGATGGGATCAAATTTATCTAAAGTTCATAGACTGAGGGTAGAGTCATGAAAGATGAGGGTATTATTACATGAAAGGGATAGATGGTTGGTGACAAAAATCACAGGCCACTACAGAGAGATTGAGAATATCTTGATATCATGCAAAACATTAATTAAACATAGATTGTCCTCCTTGTAATATATCCTGTGTATGTGTTAGTCACTGAGCCGTGTCTGACTCGGCAACCTCATGGACTATAGCCCACCAGGCTTCTCTGTCCATGGGATTTTCCTGGCAAGAATACTGTTATTGGGTTACCATTCCCTTCTCCAGGGATCTTCTCAACCCAGGGATCAAACTGAGGTCTCCTGTATTGGAGGCAGATTCTTTATCATCTGAGCCGGCAGGGAAGCCCAATATATCCTACTAAAGTTAAGTATTGATTTTACTATAAACCGTAATTTTGACTGGCTGACACAGTTAACTTGTAAATGAAAGCAATAAATGAATAGTTAAGCTAAAGAATGCAAATTAAGATCATTTAAGATCTGGGTACTTCAAACAGTTGGGGGTTAGGTTTCTTAAATAGGTAAGTTTATGTTACTGCATGGCTATAATTTAATATTTTGACTGATAAGACAGGTAAGAGTAAACATTGAAGTAACTCCTCAAATAATTTACTCCAGTGACATAGAGGGTTTATGTGCAAATTTAGACATTTTTCTTTTTTCAGATTAATTAAACATTTAAATCTCTAATTTTGTAGCTTTGGCCTCTATATTTTACTTACTTTAGGATAACTTCTCTTGTTAATTCAGTATTGGTTCCATTAAATATTTTCAAGGTTCTTTTGAAAAATATAAAAATATTGAATTTATAATATTGAAGACATTATAAATGAAGCTTAGATTTCATGAGGTTAAATATTTGGCTAAGAAGATCCAAAAACTATCTTTAGAGAGTAACCTCAGAAAACCAATTCACAGTTATGCTATTTGTGCTGAAGTCATTAACACTTCATTTTGTCTTTTAAACTTCCCAATTAAAAGTCCAAGTTACCCTGGGAGAACGTGGGAATTGAAACTCTAGAATTCTGAAGGGTGTTTAAAGGAAGCAATTTTGGCAAAACTATTTTACATTTTTAACAAAGTTTGTTCATTCATTCCGAGACTTGTCCACCATCTTCACTGTCCACACTCCAGTTTCTTCTGGATCCTCAAATGATGTTCTAGGTCAGTGTAATGTTGACAGGTGATACAGATTAAGAACTCTAAACAATGTCAACAGTGTGAACCACCACTGTGTGTTTCTATTTATATATGCAATGTAAGCTATGCCTCATATATGAATTATGTGATTTTAGGATGACCAGGAGAAGGCAATGGCAACCCACTCCAGTGTTCTTGCCTGGAGAATCCCAGGGACAGAGGAGCCTGTTGGGCTGCCGTCTATGGGGTCACACAGAGTCGGACACGACTGACGCAACTTAGCAGCAGCGGCAGGATGACTGGATATGAGCTTTTTTACAAACCATTAGAGTATTGAACAGAGAAGGCAATGGCACCCCACTCCAGTACTCTTGCCTGGAAAATCCCATGGACGGAGGAGCCTGGAAGGCTGCAGTCCATGGGGTCACTAAGAGTTGGACACGACTGAGCGACTTCACTTTCATGCATTGGAGAAGGACATGGCAACCCACTCCAGTGTTCTTGCCTGGAGAATCCCAGGGACGGGGGAGCCTGGTGGGCTGCTGTCTATGGGGTCGCACAGAGCCGGACACGACTGAAGTGACTTAGCAGCAGCAGCAGCAGCAGAGTATTGAACATGAAGGTTATTATACCTACATGTTTTTAGAAATCCAGTATTTTAATTACCATATTAAGGGACAAGATGTTATTTTCTACTTCTAAAATTGTTTTAGATTAAAGCTTTGTTGCAGTTGTATATGATTTTTGAAAAAGTTTGATTATTAGGATAAGTGATTATCTTTTTAAATTGTCTAAAATTATGACATAATTTTACTTGATAATTGTATAATTGGACAATGTAAGCAGGAAGTTTCAGGTTAAAATTATTGTAATGTAATTAGCCCCCAATTAAACAAATTAAAAAAATTCTAAAACTACAGAACATATATTTTCAGTAACTATGCTTAGCCAATGGCTCAGTAGGTAAAGAGTCCACTTGCAATATAGGAAACCTGGGTGACACAGGTTCAGTCCCTGGATCAGGAAGATCCCCTGGAGGAGGGAATGGCAACCCACTGCAGTATTCTTGCCTGAAAAATCCCATGGACAGAGGAACCTAGTGCGCTATAATCCAAAGGGTAGCAAAGAGTTAGACACAACTGAGAAATGAAGCATGCAGTGCTCTAAGATGCAATTATACTTACATAAATACCAAGTAATCAATACACATCTTAACAAAATTTGATTAAAAGTACATTATATAAATAAATATATAAATAAAATAGTAACTAAATATAAATGTATTTTACAATCAATCCTCATGCATAAAATAGTTGCTTTTCTTTATATTTTTCCCTGTCAGTGTCATTTGTAAAATATATATTTGACTATTAGCAGATGCTTGACTGGGGGCTTCCCAGGTGGTGCTAGTGGCAAAGAACCCGCCTGGCAATGCAGGAGAGATGCAGGTTCGATCCCTGGGTTGGGAAGAACCCCTGTAGGAAGGCATGGAGAGTTCAGTATTCTTGCCTGGAGAATCCCATGGATAGAGGAGCCTGGTGGGCTACATCCATAGGGTCACAAAGAGTCGGACACAACTGAAGTGACTTAGCACTCATGCACAGATGCTCAATTTATAGCAGTCCTTTCTTTTCATTTTCATTCCCTTCTCTTGTTGGTCCCCAATTTAACTTTTCTTATACTCATTTTATCTATACACATATTTTTCAAGCAACAGACTGGACAAGTCAATAATTATGTGAAAAATATTGGTCTGTTTTGCTGAAATAATTCATCAATAAAATGCTTTGTTCCCCCAAATTCTGTGAAGCTATGTCTCATTCTGCAACCTCATAAACACCTCTGCTAAATCACTTTAGTCATGTCTGACTCTGTGTGACCCCATAAATGGCAGCCCACCAGGCTCCCCCGTCCCTGGGATTCTCCAGGCAAGAACACTGGAGTGGGTTGCCATTTCCTTCTCCAATGATGGAAGTGAAAAGTGAAAGCGAAGCCGCTCAGTTGTGTCCGACTCGCAGGGACCCCAGGGACTGTAGCACCAGGCTCCTCCACCCATGGGATTTTCCAGGCAAGAGTTCTGGAGTGGGGTGCCATTGCCTTCTCTGATAAACACCTCCACCTTTTTGTAAAAGTTTCATTCATTGCTAATTTGTAAACTTCTTATCCAAGCACCATATTCACTTCTACCACACTTCTCACTCTTTTAATTTAGTGATTGGAATAATTCTCATCCATCAGAGTTGTTGGGGATATAGGAAGACTCTGAGCAGAGTTAAGAACTTCAGAAAAAGAAATCTGCATTGACTGCAAATTTATCTGATAAAATGGAATTTATCTTGTGAGTTATTTGCCCTAAATTCAATTCAAGCTTCTCTTTTAGGGAACGAGTATTTAAAAAAGTGTTGGAGAAGACTTTTGAGAGTCCCTTGAACTGCAAGGAGATCAAATCAGTCAATCCTAAAGGAAATTAGTCCTATATATTCATTGGAAGGACTGATGCTGAAGCTGAAACTCCAATACTTTGGCCACCTGATGCGAAAAACTGACTCCTTGGAGACCCTGATGCCGGGAAAGACTGAAGGCAGAAGGGAGAAGGAGACAACAGAGGACAAGATGGACAAGTTGGCATCACCAACTTCATGGACATGACTTTGAGCAAGCTCCGGGAGTTGGTGAGGGACAGGGATGCCTGGTGTGCTGCAGTCCATGGGGTTGCAAAGAGTTGGACATGACTGAGCAACTGAACTGAACTGATATAAGAAAGATTTTTTATTTTTTTACCAAGGTGTATTTTTTGGATGATGTATATGATTTAAGGAAAAATTATTGTATATAAAGGATTGATGAGTTAATTGAAGATTTAGGCATTGAAGGGAATCCCAGAGAAGTTTGGCTTGTTTTACTATTAGTGAACTTCTTATAAGGTGAATAATAGTGGTTAATTTTTGGGGGGTTGTTGTTCAGTCTCTCAGTCCTTGTGACCCCATGGACTGCAGCATGCCAGGCTTCCCTGTCTTTCATCATCTCCCAGAGTTTGCTCAAACTCATGTCCATTGAGTCAGTGCTACCATCCAACCCTCTTGTCTCTGTTGTCCCCTTCTCCTCCAGCCTTCAGTCTTTCCCAGCATCAGGGTCTTTTCCAGTGAGTCAGCTCTTCCCTTCAGGTGGCCAAAGAATTGGAGCTTCGGCTTCAGCATCAGTCCTCCTAATGAATATTCAGAGTTGATTTCCTTTAGGGTGGGCTGGTTGGATCTCCTCTCAAAAATCTTTTCCAACACCATAGTTCAAAGCATTAATTCTTCAGCGTTCAGTCTTCTATAAAGTTATTTAGCATCTACTACATCTCAAATACTATTTTTACAATCTTTGCAACAACTCTATGAGTTAAGTATTTTTTTTGTTTGTTAGTAAAGGAACAGAAACTCAGAGGTTTAAAATAACACGTCTAAGGTCTCTTAGCTGAGAATTGCCTTCGTCATGACAGGAAGCCAAACTTTTCTTGTTTTTTTTTTTTCATTTGTTGTTTCCTTCATTTTTAGTTGCTGCTATTTTTATAGGAATAAAGTTTTTCACTAATTAATATAGTCATTCTCATTGTGGGACATTTGGGAAATTAATTTACATGTAGTTCTATAACTAAGAGATAACACCATTAATATTTTGTCATGTTTACTTATAATCACACATACTACGGTTGAATCATGAATTTAATTATTTGATTCACTGTCTTCTTAATCGTGTTTTACATAGACAAGTGTTACATACAACTCCATCACTGGTTAAGTAGAAATAGGGTAAAGTCATTAGGATATGCCACAGAGGAAAAAATAAGCATGTGTGTTATTTTAATTTTTATGTAAAAATCTAATCTTTTTTTACATAAAAATTTAATTTTTATGTAAAATCTAAATTTTAGTTTTATGTAAAATCTAAAATCTACACTCTAAATAG
>SJYT01042114.1:78599-98181 GCA_006410635.1 Cephalophus harveyi
GTGCTGCGATTCATGGGGTCGCAAAGAGTTGGACACGAGTGAGCGACTGAACTGAACTGAACTGAACTGCTGCATTTAATATATTGAAAATATGTCAATCATAATAGGATTGTGAGCTTTCATTTTATTGTAGAAAATAAATGAAAACACACTTGCTTTTAAGGTTGTATTAAAATATGTTAGTAGGACAATTACTTGATGACAGATACAATTTATTATTAGGTTGGTGCAAAAGTAATTGCAGTTTTGCGTTGTTGAACTTTGCCATTTGATATTGGAATACATTCTTAAATAAATGTAATTATGTTATAGGTGATAGGTGAAGTCGCTCAGTCGTGTCTGACTCTTTGCGACCCCGTGGACTGTAGCCTACTAGGCTTCTCCGTCCGTGGGATTCTCCAGGCAAGAATACTGGAGTGGATTGCCATTTCCTTCTCCAGGGGATCTTCCCGACCCAGGGATCGAACCCGGGTCTCCCGCATTGGAGGCAGACACTTTAACCTCTGAGCCACCAGGGAATACATCATTTTAATGCACATTTCTCACCTTATTTATTTATATTTTTGCTAATGACTTAATACTTCCTGTTTATTTTATATTCATTTTAGACTAGGGAAATTATGTTAGACAGAAAGCAGTTTGAGCGATTTGAATTCAAAATGGGTCAGAAAGCAGCAACATCAACAACATGTTTGGCCCACGAACTGCTAAGGAACATACAGTGCAGTGGTGGTTCAAGAAGCTTTGCAAAGGAGACGAGAGCCGTGAACATGAGGAGCATAGTGGCCAACCATAGGAAGTTGACAACAACCAATTGAGAGCCATCATCAAAGCTGATCCACTTACAATGGCACAAGAAGCTGCTGAAGAACTCAGTGTTGACCATTCTATGGTCGTTTGGCTTTTGAAGCTAATTGGAATGGTGAAAAAGCTCAATAAATGGGTGCCTCAGGCTGACTGAAGATTAAAAAAAATCATCCTTTGAGTGTTGTCTTCTCTTATTCTATGCATTATTGAACCATTTCTCAATCGGATTTTGACATACAATGAAAAGTGGATTTTATATGACAACCATTGACTATCAGCTCAGTGTTTAGACCAAGAAGAAGCCCCAAAGCACTTCCCAAAGCCAAATTTTCACCAAAAGTGGTCTGTTTGGTGGTCTGCTGCCTGTCTGAAGGTTTCTGAATCCCAGAGAAACCATTACATGTGAGAAGTATGCTCAGCAAATGGATGAGATGCATTGACAACTGCGATGCCCGCAGTCAGCATTGGTCAACTGGAATGGCCCAGCTTTTCTCCATGACAACGCCTGACCACACGTCACAAAACAAATGCTTCAAAATTTGAAGGAACTGGGTTACAGAAGTTGCGCCTCACCCACTATACGCACCAGACTTCTTGCCAACCGACTGCCACTTCTTCAAGTGTCTCAGTAACTTTTTGCAGGGAAGATACTTCCACAACCAGCAGGAGACAGAAAATGCTTTCCAAGAGTTCATTGAATACTGAAGCATGGGTTTTTATGCTACAGGAATAAACAAACTTATTTCTCATTGGCAAAAGTGTGTTGATTTTAATGGTTCCTATTTTGTTTAATAAAGATGTGTTTGAGCCTAGTTACAGTGATTTAAAATTCACAGTCTGAATCCACAGTTACATTCTCACCAATAATACATTTATAATTATAACCAATAGTGCATTTTCACCTGATAATAAATCTGACACCCTTGTCTGACTCTGACAACTTAAAACTGAGGTGAAAGTGACATCCAGACCATTGAAGGCTCACTCAGTGAAAAAGTCTTTAATTTAGCAGGCAAAATTAAAAATTGATATAAGAATATATGCATTTGTTAGGGGAAGTGTTAAAAGTCATTCTTCCACTTAATAATAGAGAAAGGATTATGTCTGATTTTTCAATTACATTCTGGTCTCTGACAATTTACCATAAAGCTACTTTTGCTAATATCTAAGAATCTTTTAAGATTGAATTACTGATATTTCACACTTCTATACTGTTAAATTTTCAAATGCAGTTATTACTTCAAGTGGAAAAATACTGTAATATTCTATATCAGCTTTTATAATTAAAGATAAATGTGTCCATATTTTATTACTTTTCAAATATTATCAGATGTAGGAAGTTGATTTAAAATGGAAGAATTTAACCTAACAACATTGTTGAATATTTTAAAATGTGCTTAGTCATTTTTCAAGTTAGAAGAAGATGGGGAGCAATATATCTCTTGATCTAGAGCAGTGCATATGTCAAATAAGGGTGAGCTACCAGCAGAGACCTTACTTTGTCAACAAACATCCATCTAGTCAAGGCTATGGTTTTTCCAGGAGTTATGTATGGATGTGAGAGCTGGAGTATAAAGAAAGCTGAGCACCGAAGAATTGATGCTTTTGAACTGTGGTGTTGGAGAACACTCTTGAGAGTCCCTTGGACTGCAAGGAGATCCAACCATTCCATTCTAAAAGAAATCAGTCCTAAATATTCATTGGAAGGACTGACACTGAAGCCGAAACTCCAATACTTTGGCCACCTGATGTGAAGAACTGACTCATTGGAAAAGACCCTGATGCTGGGAAAGATTGAAGACAGGAGAAGGGGATGACAGAGGATGAGATGGTTAGAGGACATCACCAACTCAATGAACATGAGTTTGGGTAAACCCCGGGAGTTGGTGATGGACAGGGAAGCCTGATGTGCTGCGGTTCGTGGGGTCGTGGAGTTGAACACGACTAAACAACTGAGCTGACTGACTGACTGACCAGCACCTATGCAGTTGAATTATCCCCTTTTCCTTGATTAAATTAGTGTGGCTAGTACTGGGAATTTCCATTTGTTTTTACCATTTTTTCCTTTAGCGCATTTCCTCAACTTTGACCAATCTTCGTTTATTTTAGTTGATTACTTTTTTGAGGGTTTCAAGATATTAACAAGAAGATAAATTACTGGACATGATTCACCACAGTGACTTGAATTCTCAGAAATCTTGAAATACTGAATGCACAATTTCTCCAAGATATAGAATGATTTAAATGTTATTATTTCCATTTTAGCAGGTGGCAGAGAATTGATTAAACATTTTGGCACAATTGTCTGTGAGTTCAGTCCAACTCTTCCGTGGTGGCTCTCATGATAGAAGTGGCCTAACCACTAAGAGTTGAGTGCAGTTTTTAGCTGTTTCAGTATCCCAAAATAGTATTCCAGGGAAGGAGCAGGGAGAGAGGATGTTGAAGTACAGAGAATTTTTTCTTTATCACAAATACTATGTCTATTCATCTTTACATAGACAAATGAGGTAGAGCAGAAATGATCCTATAGGTTTTTTTCAACTCCCTGCTTTTAGAGAACTCATTAGCTATAGGTATGTGCTATGCTTAGTCCATGTCCTACTCTTTGTGATCCCATGGACTGTAGCCTGCCAGGCTCCTCTGTCCGTGGGGATTCTCTAGGCAAGAATACTGGAGTGGGTTTCCTTGCCCTCCTCCACAGGATCTTCCCAATCCAGGGATTCAACACAGGGATCGATCACACATTGCAGGCAGATTCTTTACTGTCTGAGCCAGGTATAGGCATAGGATATTCTAATATTTATGAGAAGAAAATAAACTTTGCTGTTTTACTAACAGTTATTTTTTCCTCTCTCTTTTTCTCTTTCACAGACCACCACTATGCATCTATAATTTTGTACTTAAAGAAAGCAAGGAACTATTTCTCACTCCAAGCACATGCAAACCATGAGAAATATAAAATGCCTTCATCCATCAAATGTAACAGCTTGTTTGTGAATTGGAAAACTTGTAAACGGAAACAATGCAGTTAGTATTTATTTTAGACTGCATTGTTCAATCTGAAATTTGTATATTTCTTCTTCTTGTATAAGTTTTTAAGAATCAAAGATATAGAATATTTTAAGATACATATGGTAAAGCATTCTGAATGTATTTTAAAGCTGTTTATTTCTGTTTACCTTAATCAAATGTTTCTCTTTGAATGTTTTCCTTTTTTATTATTAACAGATAACATGTCTTTAGAAAAAAAAAAGAAGCTTATTGCTTCAATACACTGTCTAAATTAAGTATCATTCTCTACTTAGAATGCAGTAATGAAATAAATGAATGTTTAAAATTGTGTAAATTTTGAGAAGTTCCTTGGATTCATGTAAATCCTGTAAACAGAAATATACCTGTTTAGTGAACCATTTGGCATTTTATATGAAAGTGCTGCACTCAATATGCCAACAAATTTGGAAAACTCAGCAGTGCCCACAGGACTGGAAAATGTCAGTTTTCATTCCAATCCCAAAGAAAGGCAATACCAAAGATTTCTCAAACTACTGCACAGTTGCACTCATCTCAGACGCTAGTAAAGTAATGCTCAAAAGTCTCCAAGGCAGGCTTCAGCAATACGTGAACCGTGAACTTCCAGATGTTCAGCTGGTTTTAGAAAAGGCAGAGGAACCAGAGATCAAATTGCCAACATCCGCTGGATCACGGAAAAAGCAAGAGCGTTCCAGAAAAACATCTACTTCTGCTTTATTGACTATGCCAAAGCCTTTGACTATGTGGATCACAATAAACTGTGGAAAATTCTGAAAGAGATGGGAATACCAGACCACCTAACCTGCCTCTTGAGAAATCTGTATGCAGGTCAGGAAGCAACAGTTAGAACTGGACATGGAACAACAGACTGGAAAGAATTGATGCTTTTGAACTGTGGTGTTGGAGAAGACTCTTGAGAGTCCCTTGGACTGCAAGGAGATCCAACCTGTCCATTCTGAAGGAGATCAACCCTGGGATTTCTTTGGAAGGAATGATGCTAAAGCTGAAACTCCAGTACTTTGGCCACCTCATGTGAAGAATTGACTCATTGGAAAAGACCCTGATGCTGGGAGGGATTGGGGGCAGGAGGAGAAGGGGACAACCGAGGATGAGATGGCTGGATGGCATCACGGACTCGATGGACGTGAGTCTGAGTGAACTCCAAGAGATGGTAATGAACAAGGAGGCCTGACGTGCTGCGATTCATAGGGTCACAAAGAGTCGGACACGACTGAGTGACTGAACTGAACTGAACTGATATATCAATTATCATATATCAATTCATTTAATCCCCTACAAAAATCCTATGAGATTAGCCTTTTCATCTCCACTGATACAGAAATGGAGCCATAGAAATGTTGACTTTACTTACCCAGGATTTCATACAAAATTAGAATTGACTGGTGTCCTTATGAGAGTACAGCCTACTCTAATGAGCTCATTTTAATTTAATCACCTCTTTAAAGACCCTGCCTCTAAATAAAGTCACATTCTGAGGTACTGGGAATTCATCTCATAATACTGTCCATCACTCATTAGCACCACAATGATTGTTGCTGTTGTTCAGTTGCCCAGTTGTGTCCAACTCTTTGTGACCCCACAGACTGCAGTATGGCTGGCCCTTCCTGTCCCTCACCATCTCCTGGAGGAGTTTTTCTTGGTTCATGGTCATTGCGTCGGTGATGCTGTCCAGCCAACTCATCATCTGATGCCCTCTTCTCCTCTGCCCTCGATCTTTTCCAGCATCAGGGACTTTTCCAATGAATCATCTGTGAGCAACAGATGACCAAAATGCTGGAGCTTCGACTTCAGCATCAGTCCTTCCAGTGAATATTCAGGTTGATCTCCCTTAAGATTGACTGGTTTGACCTCCTTGCTGTCCAAGAGACTTCAGGAGTCTTCTCCAGCACCACGGTTCAAAGGCATCAATTACTTGGTGTTCTTCCCTCTTTAAGGTCCAGCACTTACAACAGTACATGACCACTGGGAACACTTGACTATATGGACCTTTGTCGGTGGAGTAATATCTCTGCTTTTCAACACACTAAGTTTGTCATCGCTTTCCTGCCAAGAAGCAATCATCTTCTGATTTCATGGCTGCAGTCACCATATGCAGTGATTTTGGAGTCCAAAAGAAAGAAATATGTCACCACTTTCACCTTTTCCCCTTGTATTTGCCATGAAGTAATGGGGCTGAATGCCATGATCTTAGTTTTTTTTTTTAATATTTAGTCTTAAACTGGCTCTTTCACTCTCTACCATAATCAAGAGGATATTGAGTCCCTCTTCACTTTCTGCTATTAGGGTGCTATCATCTGCATATCTGAGGTTGTTGATGTTTCTTCCACCTATCTTGCTTGATTCCAGCTTGTAACTCACCCAGCCTGGCATTCCTCATGATGTGCTCAGGGTATAGGTTAAACAAACAGGGTGACGGCGGACAGCTTTGTACTTTTTTCTCAATTTTGAACCAATCAGTTGATCCATACAGGGTTCTAACTGTTGCTTCTGACCTGCGTACAGGTTTCTCAGGAGACAGGTAAGATGGTCTGGTATTCCCATCTCTCTAAAAGTTTTCCACACTTTTTCATGATCCACAAAGGTGTTAGCATAGTCAATGAAACTGAGATAGATGTTTTTCTGACATCCCCTTGCTTTCTCTATAATCCAGTGAATGTTGGCAATTTGATTTCTAGTTCCTCTTCCTTTTCTAAACCCAGTTTGGACATCTGGAAGTTCTTGTTTTGCATAATGCTGAAGCCAACTTGCAAGATTTTAAGCATAACCTTACTAGCCTGGGAGATGAATGCAATTGTCTGATGGTGAGCATATTCTTTAGTACTATCCTTCTTGGGAACTGGGATAAGGATTGGCCTTTTCCAGTCCTGTGGCCACTGCTGGGTCTTCCACATCTGTTGACATAATGAATACAAAACTTTGATGGCATCCTCCTTTAGGGACTTGAATAATTCTGCTGGAATTTCTTCACATCCATTAGCTTTATTAACTGCTGTGCTTCTTAAGGCCCACTTGACTTCATACTCCAGAATGTCTGGTTCTGGGTGACTAACCACACCATTGTAGTAGTCTGGTTCATTAAGGCCTTTTTTATACAGTACTTTCATGTATTCTTGGAGAAGGAAATGGCAGCCAACTCCAATACTCTTGCCTGGAAAATTCCATGGATGGAGGAGCCTGGTGGGCTACAGTCCATGGGGTCACAAAGAGTTGGACACGACTGAAGGACTTCACCTTCACCTTTCATGTATTCTTTCTATTCTATCCTTGATCTTTTCAGCATTTTTCCCCTTCATGGATCACTTGTCATGGTGAAGAGGCTTGCATAACTCANTGGAGGAGCCTGGTGGGCTACAGTCCATGGGGTCACAAAGAGTTGGACACGACTGAAGGACTTCACCTTCACCTTTCATGTATTCTTTCTATTCTATCCTTGATCTTTTCAGCATTTTTCCCCTTCATGGATCACTTGTCATGGTGAAGAGGCTTGCATAACTCAGTGAATCTAAGAGCCATGCCATGCAGGGCCACCCAAGATGGACAGGTCATAGCAGAGAGTTATGACAAAATATGATACACTGGAGGAGGAAATGGCAAACCACCCGAGTATACTTGCTGTGAGAATCTCATGAACTATATGAAAGACCGGAATGATAATCTTTGCCTAATGTGGCATTTGAAGGTGAATTGGGACCCTTATTGATTCAGTTCAGTTCAGTCGCTCAGTCGTGTCCAAACAAAACTAGAAACCCTTTTGTAATTTCACTTTTCCAACACCCCTCAATTAGTTTTCCAGATAGTCCCAGAAATTCTAAATCTTAATTTGTGATATTAATGACATTTAAAATTTAATAAAGGGCATTAGAGATATCTTCCTAGGGGGAGAATTCCTTTTCCAGTATTTGAGACTGCTTAGGGACTTTGGATAACAGAGAAACAGTACCTAAGTGGTCTCATAGCTTATTAAAGGACCCTGTAACTCTCATAACAAAATTTCCTTGTCATAGGTGATGGGATCCTTCAAGGATAACTTGAAGATATAAACTTATGAAATGTTTATAGGTTTTCATACTGCAATATCTGGGAGAAATATCAACAGCCTCAGATATGCAGATGATACCACTTTAACGGCAGAAAGTTAAGAGGAATTAATGAGCCTCTTGATGAAGATGAAAGAGGGGAGTGAAAAAGCTGGCTTAAAACTCAACATTCAAAAAACTAAGATCATGGCATCTGGTCCTATCACTTCAGGGCAATCAGACAGGGAAAATGTGGAAACAGCGTCAGATTTCATTTTCTTTAGCTCCAAAATCAACGTGGATGTGACTACAGCCATGAAATTAAAATACAGTGCTTGGAAGAAAAGCTATGTCAAACCTAAACAGCATTTTAAAAAGCAGAGACATCATTTTGCCAACAAAGGTCCATATAGTTAAAGCTGTGGTTTTCCAGCAGTCATTACGGATTTGAGGGTTGGGCCACAAAGAAGGCTGAGCACTGAAGAATTGATGCTTTTGAACTGTGGTGCTGGAGAAGACTCTGGAGAGTCCTTGGACTGTCAGGGTCAAGCGAGTCAATCCTAAAGGAAGTCAATACTGAATATTCATTACAAGGACTGATGCTGAAGCTGAGGCTCCAATACTTTGGCCACCCGATGCAAAGAGCTGACTCATTGGAAAAGACCCTAATGATGGGAAAGATTGATAGCAAGAGGAGGGGGGACAGCAGAGGACGAGATGGTTGGATGGCATCATTAACTCAATGGATATAAGTCTGAGCAAACTACAGGAGATGGTGAAGGACAGAGAAGCCTGGCGTGCTGCAGTTCATGGAGTTGTAAAGAGTCAGACACGGCTTAGCAACTGAACAACAATACTGCAATATCTTCTCCAGTGTCCTCATTCCCTCTACTTTTTTTTTTTTTTTCATGATGAACAATGAAAGGAAGACTTTGGAACTTGTCTTGGGGATGAGAGGACGTAAACTCCTCTGACCCACAAGTTCATAGTCTTCAAACAATGTTTTTAATCACATTTTTTTTTCCAAATTTGTAGAAATCATAGATCAAAAATAGTAGTGAGAGGGAAAGGTACAGTTTCTGGAGGACTGATGAAGCACAGATATTTTACAGCAATCATGTACGACCACAGAAAGAACAGATAGCCATTATGCACAAAATGGGTTACACCAGGCTGCTTTGAAGAAACTCTGTCTGGGTCAGATGCAGAAAGCTGCAGAGAGGCACAATTATGTAGTAATGCTTATAATCGCCTATAATCATGTAAGTGTTGTTGTGGGTCATAACATCTATGCATTAATCCTGCTTTTTCACATAATAATGATAACAGTGACAACAAATATGTAACGAGTAATTACGACGTGCCAATCTGTGTTTTAAGTCTTTGAATTTCAATATTTCATGTAGTCCTTACAAATGCCTCATCAGGTATGTAGCTTTTTCACCTTCTGTGACAGAGGGGAGAAGTGGAGAAGAAAATCTGTCAGACTATTTCTTTCAATACCTGAAAGATATGCTTGTTGTGTTTTGATAGTTATCTATTGGAAATATATTAGGCATTCTGCAAATGCTTGTGAATGAATCAAGGGATGGATGGGTGAACAGGAAATCAGTTCCTCTGGATAAAAAGCACAGGACAAAAGGCAGATCCTGGCCCTGAGAAACCGTAATGTGGTTAGTGAGTGCCTGCCAATAGCCTTGGAGCATTAACCTGGAAACATCCTGATAAGTCCTCAGACACATGTGCTGGTTTTCTGTTCTGCGCTGTCAGGATCTGAGGATGAAGACACTGCTAACAGTTACCAAATACCTGAAATTTTACCCAAGATAATATAACCTGCCTTTCCAGGTGGCATAAACAACACTGTCAGAAAACATTTGGGGATGACATTGGCACAATGAAATGTAGGACTTCAAAGCACAGATAACATTTTCATTCATGATTTCTTTTTTCCCTATGAACATGCATTACATGAAAAAAGAAGGAAATACGAGAGGTGAACAGCTGGTTATGCAGATGGTGTTGATGAGTTGAATTTGGATTTCTGTACCATGACTTAAGTTTCTGGAATGTAGGTCTCTTGGCTCGGGGTAGGATTATATATCTCACAGGGACATGGAAGAATGTGTTTGCGTGTAGACTAGCAGTCATGATTAAAGCGCTTTCACTGGAACATAACATTGCAGGAAGTGTTTGAAGATTCAAAGCAACAGATCACTCACCCAGATTCACCAGGGCCCTATTGAATATTCTTCCAGATTTCCTATGGATCCCTGGCAGTGCCTTACAGTTCTTAACTCAGGTTTGCTCTCCCAACTTCCTTCCCACTTCGGCCCTTTCTTGGCCTTTTCTGTTGTTAACTTATCTCTCCCAAACTCATTCCTCACTTTGCTTTTGCTCCTCCTCTGCTTCTTAAAGGTGATATTTCATGTCTCTGTTAAGGCACTTTGCTTACTTGTGTCCACCACTAAAACATAATCTTGGGAGTAAGAAATTTTGTGTTATATACATATTTTTGTATTTTCAGAGTCTAGATAAATGCCTGGACTATTCCAGGGGCTCCAAAAACATTCATTGAATGATAAATACAAAATTTTAAAAATTAAGCAGCCTCTTTTTTGGCTTAGCTGCGGAAGAGTGGGCAGATACCAGTGATTGCTGGCTATTTAGAAGAACAAAATGTTTCAAATGGTTCTGGTTTGAGATCAGAGAGCTCTCACAGTACAGCAAATTTAAGATTTTCTTTGTCTTACATTATTTTCTAAGAATGTAGTAAAACCAGATATGATTTTCATATTAGATGATTTTAGTCAAGACAGATATAGTACTGAAGAATAATTTGCATTTATAATTAAATTTGAAACTTCTTTTACATATATTGTTAAAGCATTAAAATGTTAACATTATAAACACAGATAAATTATAAATTTCAGGTTTTTCCTTAATAATTCTCTGGGAAAATAAATAATTTGAAGATTAAAAAAATAAAGTGTACTGCAGGCATAGATTCTGAAATCATTGAAACTTTGTCAGTGGAACTTGTCATCAGCCTTCAAAGCATTCTTTTTACTCTGTAATATTTAATGTTATGTTTCTCTTTAACATTGGGTAGGAGAGATGTTTAGTTACAAAAATGTCTATGGAATGAACATGCAAATATGTGTTTAGCAATAAAACCTTGTGATGAACGAATGTATGGGAGAAAACAATGCAGTGCCTCTCTCACTGTCACTGTTTTTTTCCCTGAACTCTCATCTTACAAAATAAGCTACAGAAGGACGTTGGGCATCCTTCAGGACCTTCATGTCTTGAGCAGTTCTGAATGCATTTCCCAGGACCAGAGTATCTGGGGTTCTGACTTTGTTAGAAGATGGCTCCTGCAACAGGGATGTGGTGCTCAAGAGTGGTTTCAAATACAAGCCTGGGCAATAGTCTTCCTGAGTTCAAGTGTTGGATCTACCATTTGCCACCTGGGCGTTTTTCACTTGACTATTTAAGTCCCCTGTGTCGCAGTTTCCTTAACTGAGAAGTGGTGGTATTAATTATACTTTCTTCACAGGGTTGGTGTGAGGATTAAATAAGTAAAATGTCTAGAACACAATGACAGAATTCACAGAGCTATTGTAATTATTACAACTATTACCTGTATGCACAGTAGAGACCAGAAGCAGAACATTGATCATTGGTGTCAGCTACTGCAGGAGCTATGGAGTAGTGGTCAATATATGTCAGGGTAAGATTGTGCTCAGACATCACTGAAAGCTGGTCCCTTGGCTTTGTCATAAGCGAGGTGGTCTCAATTTGAATATTGCCTGAAAATTTTATTAAGACTTAAAATTTTAAAAGCAGTTCAAGCTTCACAGTAAAACTGAGAGGAAGGTACAGAGATTTTCCACATGCTCTCTGCCCATGTACTTACAGAGCCAACAGCATTATCAACACACCCTACTGGAGTGGAACATTTACTACAGTTGATGAATCCACATTGACACATCATAAACACCAAATGCCTGTGGCTTACACTGTGGTTCAATCTTAGCATGTACATTCTATGTTTGGGAAAATTCCATAGCTGTACTTTTTCCAGAATGCTATATAGTTGGAATCATACAGTATGTAGCCTTTTCGGATTGGCTTTTTCCCTCAGTTATATGCATTTATGTTTCCTCTACGTGTTTTCATAGCTTGGTAGCTCATTTCCTCTTAGTGCCAAAAAATATTCTATTGTCTGAATATATCACAGTTTATTTATCCATTCACCTACTGAGGGACATCTTGGTTGCTTCCAAGTTTTGGCAACTATGAATAAAACTGTTATAAACCTCCACATGTAGGTTTTTGTGTAGACATAAGTTTTCTGTTCTTTTGAGTAAATATCAAGGAGCACAATTGCCGGATCATATGGTAAGAGTGTGTTTAGTTTTTTAAGAAAACCATAAAACTGCCGTCTGAAGTGGCTGTACCAATTTGCATTGCTACTGGTAATGAATGAGAGTTCCTGTTGCTACACATCTTACCAGCATTTGGTGTTGTCAGTGTTCTGGATTTGGGCCATTCTTATAGATGTGTGGGGCTTCCCTGATGGCTCAGAGGTTAAAGCATCTGCCCACAATGCAGGAGACCCAGGTTCGATCCCTGGGTCGGGAAGATCCCTTGCAGAAGGAAATAGCAACCCACTGCAGTATTCCTGCCTGGAGAATTCCATGCACAGAAGAGCCTGGTGGGCTACAGTCTATGGGGTTGCAAAGAGTCAGACAAGACTAACCAACTTCACTTTCACTTTCACTTTCTATAGATGTGCAGTAAAATCTCATCACTGTTTCAATTTAAATTTTTCTGATGACATATGATGTGAGCATTTTCAGTACCCTTATTTTTCATCCTTGTATCTTCTTTGGTGAGGTATCAAGGTCTTTCCCCCATCCATATTTTCTTATTGTTGAGTTTTAAGAGTTCTCTGTATATTTTGAATAAGTCTTTTATCAGATGTGTCTTTTGTAAATATTTTCTCCCAGTCTGTGTTTTATTTTCTCATTCTCTTGGCATTGTCTTTTGAAGAGCAGAGTTTTTAATTTTAATGAAGTCCAGCTTATCAATGACTTCTTTCATGGATCTTACCTTTGGAGTAATGGACATGAAAATGGTCATCTAGGTTTTCTTCTATGTATCTTGGAGGAGTTTAATAGCTTTGCATTTTACATCTAGGTCTGTAATCCATTTTGAGTTAATTTTTGTGAAGGGTGAGGTTTTTGTCTAAATTAATTCTTTTGTATGTTGATGTCCAAATGTCCCAGTACTGTTGTTGAAAAATTGACCTTTGCTCATTGTATTGCCTTTGCTCCTCTGACAAGGATCCGTAGACTATATTTAAGTGGGTCTGTTTCTGGGATGTCTATCTTGTTCCCTCAATCTAGTTGTCCATCCTTTCACTGCACCATCTTGATTACTGTAGATTTGTAGCAAGTCTTTGCTTCCCTGTGGCTCAGCTGGTAAAGAATCCACCTGCAATGCGGGAGACCTGGGTTCTATCCCTGGGTTGGGAAGATCCCCTGGAGAAGGGAAAGGCTACCCACTCCAGTATTCTGGCCTGGAGAATTCCATGGGCCGCAAAGAGCCAGACACGACTGAGCGACTTTCACTTTCAGTTTACACTTTCATAGTAAGTCTGACAGTGGAGCAGCCAGCCCTCCAATGCTGTCCATTTCCTTCAGTATTGTGCTAGCTATTCCTTGAAACAGGTTTGAGAGAGTATACCCCTTAAGAATTATATTTTCAGCTTTAAAATATTTGGAAACACTCCTGTGTTTATCATGTACCTGTCCAAAAGGAATGAGATTAATGTGTATTTGACAATGAGCCTTGCTCAAATAGGACAGGTATTTGGAACATAGAAAAGAGAATAATTTGAATTCTTAGACTCAACGAAGTTATATTCTATTAGGAAAGCTACTAATAGCTCAATAGCTACTCAATAGCTACTACTATTGGTTGAACACATGTTGTCATACCCCATGATTATTGCAGAAATGATGATGATTCTGAGGGCTGGTATGGAACAGAGGCTGAGTATCAGCTGCAGTGGAGGTGTGTGATGGTTTGACTGGATAAGGATGATATTGGTTCCTGATGGATGTTTAGGGACTAGCTCATGTAAAGAGGAAGCTAGAGAGGAGAACGTAGCTTTTTATAGATGTTGAGTATGAGAAAGAAGGAGAACAGATGTGACACGTGTAGGTCAAATTATATGAAGTTGTGCATGTCGTGGAAAGGAGTTATTCTAGTCAGGAGCTATTTAAGATTACCTACCAAGTGAGAATAGGGCATGAGCATACTTGTGTTTTTAAAAAGAGATATCTCTCAAATGCCTAATTGGAGAGGATGTTACCAACCCCTCTGCTGGTGTCCTGAGCATACCAAGGTAGGGTAATAAAAAGAGACACTAGGTAAACAAGTAGAATGAGATGGAGAGACTCAGCACAGAGATGCACCAGAGTTTTGCCTCAACAGCCTGGCAAAAACAAAAGAGAAGTTCATACGTTGTGTAGACGTGGCCCTTTAATGTGACATAATTTTCTTCATCCCTTCTCTAAAACGTGTTGAGACCCCCTTTTGAGCTCCAAAGGGAAAAAACTAGTAGGAGTCCAATTAAATGTCCTCAAATGTAATGAGTAAAAACAAGAGAAATGATTAAGGATTGCTGCATACCATCCACTTGAAAATTGTATGAGTTTTAATCTGAAAGAGCACATAGGCTTTTTTTTTTTTTTTCCTGACAATAGCAGGGACTCGAGGAACATGACAGATTGAGTTGACTTACATAATAAAGTCTGGATGGGACCTGCTATTTGAAGGGCTATTAATAGTAGTGGTTTGAAAAGCCATACCTGCCCAACGTAGAGATCCCAAAGGGGTTAGATCTATACTCTCTAGGTCAAAATTGCATCATATCTCTGCAATTCCTTTTCCAGAACAGAGTAACTTTCATTTGCTCAGTTTTTGAAAGAAATCCTGATAAGGGTTTTAAGTGTTATTTTTATTTTCTCTTTCTTCCGATTAAAAAATCACACACGCACACACACACACACTTATGTCCCTGTGTGGGGAAAGGGAGGATATTAAAGGCATTAGAGATCTCTCAAAGTTTCCTACTGAGAAGATCTGGTTTTTCATGTGAACAATATTGAATATGTAAATTGAATATAGAAGTTACACTGTACAGAAAAGTTAAATACCTAAGATTTATGAATTATATACATTATGTAGAATGGCATGCTGATTTAGAAATTCTCACATTTTATGAACAATTTACCCAAGCTCGTCACATGCATTTTTTATATAAATGTATCTTTTAAATCAATTAGGCCCTCTTTAAAGTTACCTAACAGAGTTTTCTAGGCCATAGTTTTTCTGTCTTATCTAAGTCATAAAAGCAGAACTTTTGGAACCTATATGTAATGTTATAGGGAATTTCCTGTTGCTCGTTTAAGGGTTTCTCTCTCAATATGATGAATAATAAAAGTGCACTACTACTACTAAGTCCCTTCAGTCGTGTCCGACTCTGTGCGACCCCATAGACGGCAGTCCACCAGGCTTCCCGTCCCTGGGATTCTCCAGGCAAGAACACTGGAGTGGGTTGCCATTTCCTTCTCCAATGCATGAAAGTGAAAAGTCAAAGTGAAGTCACTTTCAGTCATCCCTGACTCTTAGCGACCCCATGGACTGTAGCCCACCAGGCTCCTCATTTAGAATTCTTGCTCCAGAGACAAACTATTACCAATATCTTATATATCCAGCTATCTTGTATCTGGAGTTAAAACTAATCATTTCAGTAATCATGAAGTGCCATGTTAAATTGCAATTTTGATTTACACTATTAGGATTAATTATCAAGTCTTTGGTAAAATTAATTTACTCCTCTTTTGACTCTGAGAGGGCCCAAAATTTCTTCCAAATCAGTCTTCCAAAGAAGTCACATCTTTTAGGCCCACATGACCAGTCCTTGGCTATGGGCTGTCCATGGGAAGGGGCTGTGAACTTAGATGAGATCATTTTATTTATCTGGGAGCATTATTGTAAGGAGTCAGCTGTCAACACTCCCATGAGCAAGAAGAATGGTGCCCTAGTCCTAAAGATGGCATGAGGTGGCAGAGCACAGCCTTGGGGAGCAGAGCATGGGGGGTGGGGGATGGGTAGGCATTTAGTGCTTGGCCATCTGTCCATACAGTCTTCTGGCCTTTCTTTGTCCATTCCTGCATGAGACATTTAGGACAACCAGCTCAGGTTATCATACTTGGAGTGCAAAAATCCTCCATGAGTCACCCCATGGCCTCTTCTACCTACCCCTTCTACCTTGTTGCTGTCTTTCTTTTTTTTTTTTTTCTTTTTCTGGGAACTTTTCAAATCCTAGGATATTTCTAGAGAGCTACTCTTAGATCCCATGGTCCATCAAGAGGCCCCTCTGTTTTCCCTCATCTGAACTATGGGGAGAGAATGTAGAGATATGGAAACTGAATTTTTTTTCCTAATCTAGGGACAATCTTTCTCTTTCCACATTTATACAAGTCTTTCTCACTGAGCAAAATACTTATCTCCACCAGTTTCCTGATGCTTCTAAATTCTCCATAAGGCTTAGGATTCAAGATGTCAAAAGACAGAAAGAGTTGCAGGCTTTTATTTCTTTCCATGAAATTCTTCCTTCTTTGCTATTTGTCTAAATCAGTGAGCCCAAAATAGTTTTGCTCCTAAAACTAGGGAAGAAGACCTAAACCTGGAGAAAGGTACCATTCACCATTCCATTAGTGATGTTTACTGATTAACTGATTCTTTAATCTGTTAATTACAGATTAATTAATTCTTTAATCTGACATTTACAGTTACAGTAAAATGGATGATAAGTTATTAAGTTATATAATGTGTGCCACTGATACATGATCTAGAGAGGGAAGAAGACCTAAACCTGGAGAAAGGTACCATTCACCATTCCATTAGTGATGTTTACTGATTAACTGATTCTTTAATCTGTTAATTACAGATTAATTAATTCTTTAATCTGACATTTACAGTTACAGTAAAATGGATGATAAGTTATTAAGTTATATAATGTGTGCCACTGATACATGATCTAGAGTGAAATTTATTTATTTTTAAACTGAAGAGTGGTTTACCAATGTTAGAAATATATCCATTAGGTAAGTTAAATAATGAGAGAAGTTTAAACCTTTAGTTCCCTGGAACATCTATGTAATCAGAACTATCCATTATCCAAAATTTCCATATAAACAAATATTTTTAAAATATCCCCAAATACAATCAAGTTTTATTTCTTTTTAATACTACTATGAATTGATTTTTAAAGGGTATAAGGTCAAATTTTACCAATGAAACATACAACACATTGTCACAAGAGGGCAGCCTCTTAACATGGATTGTTCCTCAATCTGACGCCATTCCTTGATAATTTAAGACAGTTACTTTAATCCATGTAACTAAATAATGATAAAACAAAATATTCAAGCAGATATTTTGCATTGTGCATATTTTGTTTTGTATTATTACTAATAAAAATATTTAAAACCCACAGGGAAAATAAGAAATGAATTGTTTCATGTAGAAAGAAGGGTTTATATAGGTTGTATCCTTTAAATATCAACTGAAGGTCAGTGGCTGGGTTGAGTGCACCAAAATCTCATGTGATCAAATGTGAAATTCTCCTCTGAGCTACCCAAAATTCTAACCAAGAAAAGGCAAGCTGGAAGGATCCAGACTGATATATTACCCACAGGCAAATGAATGTCAGTGGATGTATGTTTCTAATTTTCATCTTAGAAACTGCTTAAAGACACAGTGCTATTTGGACATGTTGATAATAGGCAAATGTGATCAAATGTGAAATTCTCCTCTGAGCTACCCAAAATTCTAACCAAGAAAGGGCAAGCTGGAAGGATCCAGACTGATATATTACCCACAGGCAAATGAATGTCAGTGGATGTATGTTTCTAATTTTCATCTTAGAAACTGCCTAAAGACACAGTGCTATTTGGACATATTGATAATGGGCACACTTTCTTGGTGGATGGCTGGTCTTGTTTGTAAGACACAGAGAGGGCACCCTCAGATCAGCAGTGTCACATCTCTCCCAGGCTGGCTGTCTGCCCCTGTCCGAAGGTGACCAGTTACTTCTCTCAAAGTCAGTGTTCTTTTCAGGAGAAGCCCACAGTGCTAAAAATGTCCATCTTGCCCCAACTTGCTCCAATTTGGCCTTCTTACAGAACCGGAAAACTTCCCAGCCAAATGTGGTTTCACAAGCCCTCCAGGTAACTCTGATTGAGAACTACTGGAAGCTGCTGGGAGACAGCAACAAAGACCAAATAGCCCTGTGGCATTTAAAGACTGAATGAGTTAGGTTATTTATTTGATTTTTTTCTTCTTTCTTGAGGTATGCCTGTATTGCTATGAACCTTCCCCTTAGCACTGCTTTTATAGTGTCCCACAGGTTTTGGGTTGTTGTGTTTTCATTTTCATTTATTTCTATGCATATTTTGATTTCTTTTTTTATTTCTTCTGTAATTTGTTGGTTATTCAGAAGCGTGTTGTTCAGCCTCCATATGTTGGAACTTTTAATAGTTTTTCTCCTGTAATTGAGATCTAATCTTAATGCATTATAGTCAGAAAAGATGCTTGGAATGATTTCAATTTTTTTGAATTTATCAAGGCTAGATTTATGGCCCAGGATGTGATCTATCCTGGAAAGGTTCCGTGAGCACTTGAGAAAAAGGTGAAATTCATTGTTTTAGGGTGAAATTTCCTATATCTATCAATTAGGTCCAACTGGTCTGTTTTATCATTTAAAGTTTGTGTTTCTTTGTTAATTTTCTGTTTAGTTGATCTGTCCATAGGTGTGAGCGGGGTATTAAAGTCTCCCACTATTATTGTGTTATTGTTAATTTTCCCTTTCATAATTGTTAGCATTTGTCTTAAATATTGCGGTGCTCTTATGTTGGGTGCACATATATTTATAATTGTTATATCTTCCTCTTGGATTGATCCTTTGATCATTATGTAGTGGCCTTCTTTGTCTCTTTTCACAGCCTTTGTTTTAAAGTCTATTTTATCTGATATGAGTATAGCTACTCCTGCTTTCTTTTGGTCTAGAAAAGGAAGATGAACATAGATGCAAAAATCCTTAACAAAATTCTAGCAATCAGAATCCATCAACACATTAAAAAGATCATACACCATGACCAAGTGGGCTTTATCCCAGGGATGCAAGGATTCTTCAATATCCGCAAATCAATCAATGTAATTCACCACACTAACAAATTGAAAAATAAAGCCATATGATTATCTCAATAGATCCAGAGAAAGCCTTTGACAAAATTCAACATCCATTTATGATAAAAACTCTCCAGAAAGCAGGAATAGAAGGAACACACCTCAACATAATAAAAGCTATATATGACAAACCCACAGCAAACATTATCCTCAACGGTGAAAAATTGAAAGCATTTCCCCTAAAGTCAGGAACAAGACAAGGGTGCCCACTTTCACCACTACTATTCAACATAGTTCTGGAAGTTTTGGCCACAGCAATCAGGGCAGAAAAAGAAATAAAAGGAATCCAAATTGGAAAAGAAGAAGTAAAACTCTCACTGTTTGCAGATGACATGATCCTCTACATAGAAAATCCTAAAGACTCCACCAGAAAATTA